>JAQZBX010000143.1:0-139548 GCA_029593785.1 Cabassous unicinctus
CTGACTATTTTAAGCCCACCAATGACATTTATTGCTCAGAAAAAGATTCTTTTTAAAATATTACTACTCACTGTCAATGCACCTGATAATACAAGGGCTCTATTGGAGATGTATAATGAGATTAATGTTGCTTGCATGTCTGAAAACATAACATCCATGGATCAAGGAGACATTTCAACTTTCAAGTATTATTAAGTACATTTCACAAGGCTATAGCTGCCATAGATATTGATTCCTCTGATGGACCAGGGCAAAGTCAAATGAAAACCTCCTGGAAAGGAATCACTCTGCTGGACACATTAAGAACATTTGTGTTTTATGGGAGGAGGTTAAAATATCACACCAACAGGAGTTTAGAAGAAGTAGATTCCAACACTCATGGATGACTTTGAGGTGCTCAAGACTTCAGTGGAGGAAGTAACTGCAGATGTGATGGAAATAGGAAGAAAGTTAGAATTAGAAGGGCAGCCTGAAGATATGACTGAATTGCTGCAATCTTATGATAAAACATGGAAGGATATGGAGTTGCTTCTTATGGATGGGCAAAGTAAGTGATTTCTTGAGATGGAATCATCTCCTCATGAAGATGCTGTGAACATTGATGAAATGACAACAAATTATTTAGAATATGATATCATCTTAGTTGATAAAGTAGTGGTGGGGTTTGAGAAGATTGACTTCAATTTTGAAAGAAATTCTACAGTGGTTAAAATGCTATCAAACAACAGCACATGCTGCAGAGAAATCTTTTGTGAAAGGAAGAGTCATTCAAAATTATCTTAGTTTTAAAAATTGCCACAGTGAGCCCAACTTTAAGCAAACACCACTCTGTTCAATAAGCAGCCATCATCACTGAGGTAGACCTTCCATCAGCAAAAAGATTATGAATCACTGAAGGCTCAGACAACCATCAGAACTTTTTAGCAATAAAGTATTTTTAACGAAGGTATGTACATTGTATGTTTTAGACATAATGCTATTGCACACTTATTAGACCAAAGTAGAGTGTAATAATAACTGTTGTGTACAGTGGGAAACTAAAAATTTTGTATGACTCAGATTATTGCTATATCCATTTTATTGTGGTTTTCAATCTTAAAAGTTGTACCACCTGTCCAAGGCAAGAATTTGGAAGAGAAGACCAGACAAAATGTGAGCAGTTAAACACAGCCTACTTTAAAGATACAGTATAAGTTGGACCAAGCATCAAAGAAGAGCCTGAACAAATAAACAATCTACAATAAAACCCTAGGAAAGAAGGGGAAACAAAATTTCAGAGTTAGCACAAAAAATATTCAGATGTCTAGACATCAGCAAAATTTATAAGCCATATTAAGAAATAGGAAGGTATGACTCAATCAGCAGAACAAACTAAAACTTCAAAAGAAATACAGACTTTGGAGCAATTAATTAAAGAAGTTCAAACAAACCTCCTAAATAAACTCAAGGAAATGAAAATATGGATGGAAGTAAACTAATGGTGGTTATAGAGCTAAAGGACATTAAGAAGACAACGTGTAAGCAAAAAGAAGAATTAGAAAATTTTAAAAAACATAACTAAAATTATGGAGATGAAAGGCATAATATTAAAATACACTAGAAGCATACAAGGGCAGGTGTGAATCAGCAGAAGAAAGAATAAGTGAGCTAAAAGACAGAGCAATCGAAATCATAGTCAGAAGAAGAGATACAGAAAGAAATAGAAAAACTTGAACAGTGTCTAAGGGACTTGAGTGACAGCATGAAGTGTGCAAACATTCATCATGAGTGTCCCAGAAGGAGAAGAGAAGGGAAAAGCTGCAAAAAGAATATTTGAAGATATTATGGCCAAAAATTTCCCAACTCTTATGAAAGACATTAATATACATGTCCAAGAAGTGCAATGTACTCCAAACAGAATAAATCTTAATAGACCTGCTCTAACACACATACAAATCAGAATGTCAAATGCCAAAGATAGAGAATTCTGAAACCAGCAAGAGAAAAGCAATTTGTAATATATAAGGGATACTCAACGGGATGAATGAGTATTCTATTGCTGTTAAAATGTTATCTATTCATTTTAGTACATTATATATGTAGGTTGTGTAATACAAACCACACTGCAACCAAACAAAAGGATTTTAAAAATATACAGAAATGGAAATGAGAAAGAGATCAGTCAGATATATCACCAAAAAAAAAAAAAATCAACTATACAGAAAAGGAAGCTATATTAAAGGGAAAGAGAGAAAAAAATATATGATATGTTCAAATTAAAGGACAAAATGGCTGAAGTAAGCAGTCTTTAAAATAATAATACTGAAAATAAGTTGATTAAACTCACCAAAAATTCAGATTGGCAGAATAGATAAAAAGTGCAATCCAACCATATGTTGTTTACAAGAGACTCATCTTATACCCAAAGACACAAATAGATTGAAAGTGAAAGGATGGGGAAAAAATAATCCCTTCCAATAGTAACCAAATGTGAGTTGCAGTAGGTAAACTAATATTAGACAAAATAGACTTTATGTAAAAGGCAGTTACAAGAGACAAATAAGGACACTATATATTAATAAAAAGTCAATCCACCAAGAAGAAATAAAAATCTTGTCTCTATACCTACCCACAGTGCACCAAAACTCCTGAGGCAAATACTGGCAAAACTGAAGGAGAAATAGACACTTCCATAATAATAGCTGGAGACATAACTACACCACTTTCAGAAGTAGCTAAAATATCTAGAGAGAGGATCAATAAGGAAATAGAAAACTTGAATAATATGATAAATTAATTAAACCAAACAGGCATATATAGAACATTGCATCCCAAAATAGCAGTATTTGCATTCTTCTCCAGTGCACATGAATCATTCCCCATTATTGAACACATGATAGATCATGAAGCAAGCCTCAATAAATTTTAAAATAGTGAAATTATACAAAGCATCTTCCCTAACAAAAATGGAATGAAGCTGGAAATCACTAACAGGAAGAAAACTGGAAAATTTACACATACATGGAAGTTAAATAACACACTCAAACAATGAATAAGGCAAAGAAAAAATCAAAAGAACTACCAGAAAATAAGCTGAGACAAATAAAAATGAGAACATAGCATATCAAAATTTATGGCAGGCAGTGAAGACAATGCTGTGAGGAAAATTCATTGCTCTAAACACTTACATTAATAAAAGAGAAGGAGCTACAAATAAAGACCTAACTAAACATCAGGAGGATCTCTAACAAGAACAACAAATTAATCAAAAGTAATAAGAAGGAAAGAAATAACAAAATTAGAGCAGAAGTAGATGAAATAGATAATTAAAAGCAGGAAAGAATTAACAAAACCAAAAGTTGGTTCTTTGAAAAGATCAATAAAAAAGACATTCTATAGTAATATTAACAACTTAAAAAAGAAAGGACAAAAATAAATAAAATGATTAGTGAGAAGGGAGACATTACTACTGACCCCACAGAAATAAAAAAGTATCATAAACGGATACTATGAGCAACTGTATGCCAAGCAATTCAACAAACTAGATGAAATGGACAAATTCCTAGAAACACAAAAAAAACGTACACTTACTCAAAATGAAATAAAAGATCATTACAGACCAATTACAAGTAAAGAGATTGAATCAAGCATCAAAAACCTCCCACCAAAGAAAAACCAAAGATCAGATGTCTTCACAGGAGAATTCTACCAAACATATGGAGAAGAATTAATATCAATCATGCTCAAACTCTTCCAAAAATTTTAAGCAGAGGAGGCACTACCTAAATATTCTATAAGGCCAACATCACCCTAATACCAAGGCCAGATAAATATAATACAAGAAAAGAAAATTAGAGACTAAGTGTTTTTATGAATATAGATGCAAGAATCCTAAGCAAAATCCTAGGAAACTGAATCCAACAGTACATCCAAAGAATTATACATCATGATCAAGTGGGGTTTATCCCAGGTGTGCAAGGGTGGTTCAACACAAGAAAATTAATTAGTGTAATACACAACATTTACAAAATGGAGAGGGAAAAGCTACATAATAATCTCAATTGACACAGGAAAGGCAGTTGGCATAACTCCAAACCTGTTCTTGATAAAAGCCTTTCAAAATATAGGAATGGAATAACACTTGCTCAACATGATAAAGGGCATATAGGAAAACCCCACAGCTACCATCATACTTGATGGTGAAAGATTGGAAGCTTTCCCTCTTATTAAGAACAAGACAAAGATGTCCTCTGTCACCAACATTATTCAGCATTGTACTGGAAGTTGTAGGTAGAGCAATTAGTCAAGAAAAAGAAATAACAGCCATCAATATCAGAAAGGAAGAAATAAAACTTTCACACTTTTCACAAGACATGGTCCCATATATAGAAAGTCCTGAAAAATCTACAACAAGGCTACTAGAGCTAATAAACAAATTCAGCAAAATGGTGCGGTACAAGATCAACATGCAAATATCAGTAATGTTTCTATACACTAGGAATGAACAGTCTGAGAAGGAAATTTAAAAGATCCATTTACAACAGCAACTAAAAGAATCAGATATCTAAAATATCTAGGAATACTTTAACCAAGGATGTAAAGAACTTATACATGCAAAACTGCAAAATTTTGCTAAAAATAATCAAAAAAGATCTAAATAAATGGAGGAATTTTCCATGCTCATGGAGTGAAAACTATATATTGACAAGATGTTAATTCTACCCAAAAATAATTTATGGATTCAACACAATCCCAATAAAAATTCCAACAGCCTTCTTTGCATAAATCCAAAAGCTAATCATCAAATTTATTTGGAAGGGTAAGTGACCCTAAATAGCTCACCATCTTAAAAAAAGAAGAATAAACTTGGAGGACTCACAATTCCTTACTTTTGAACTTATTCCAAAGCAATTGAAGTGAAAGAGCAAATCAATAGCACAAAGATAAATATACAGACCAATGGAATCTAATTGAGAATTCAAAAATAAGTCCTCACAACTATAGCCAATTCATTTTTGACAAGCTACCAAGTCTACTCAATTGAGAAAGAATAGTTTCTTTGAAAATTGCCACTTTGAGAACTGGCTATCCATAAGCAAAAGAATAAGGGGGAACCCCTATCACATACCATATTCATAAATTAAGTCAACATGGATCAAAGACCTAAATAAAAGAACCATGATTTTAAAACTCCTAGAACAAAACAAAGGAAAGCATCTTCCTAATCTTGTGTTAGGCAATGATTTCTTAAACTTAACACCTAAAGCACAAGTAACCAAAGAAAATATAGAGAAATGAAACCTCATAAAAGTTAAAAAGTTTTGTGTTTAAAAAAAAAAAAAAGTTTTCTGTTATCAACTGTCTTTATCATGGAATTGTAAAGACAACCTACTCAATGGGAGAAAATATCTGGAAACTGACTATATGATAAGGGTTAAAGATTCAATATATAAAGAAATCTTACACTCAGCAATAAAAAGACAAGCATTCCAATTAAAAATGGGCAAAGCAGTTGAATAAACATTTCTCCAAAGAGGATATACAAATGGCTAAAAAAAATACATGAAAAGATGCTCAACATCATTACCTATTAGGGAAATGCTAATCAAACCCACACTGAGATATCATTTCACACTGACTAGATTGGCTACTATTAAAAAGCAGAAAAATACTATTGTTGGAGAGGATGTGGCAGAACACTAATTCAAAGCTCGTGGGATGTAAAATGGTATAGCCACTATGGAAGACAGTTTGGTGGTTGCTTGGAAAGTTAGGTCTAGAATTACCATATGACCCAGAAATCCCATTTTTGGGAATTTACCCAAAAGATTTGAAAACAGGGATTCAAGCAAATATTTGCACACCAATGTTCATGGTGCCATTATTCACCATTGCCAAAAGGTGGAAGCAATCCAAGTGTCCATCAACCAATTAATGCATAAATAAATTGTGGTATATACATAGAATGAAATAGCTTTCAGCTGTAAATAAGAATGTTTTGATACAAGTGACAACATGGATGACACTTGAATACATTGAGTTAAAAAAAGGACACGAAATGACAAATATTGTATGATCTCACTGGTATGGAATACTTAGAATAAGCAAATTTATAGTGTCAGAATCTGGAATACGAGTTACCAGGAACAGAGTTAGTGGTAGGGAATGGGGAGTTAATCTTAAATTGTGCAGAGTTTCTATTAGATTGATTGTAAAGTTTTGGTAATTGATGGTTGTGATGGTAGCATAACATTGTGAGTATAACTAACAGCACTGAATTATATATGTGAATGTAGTTAGAAGGAGAAATTTTAAGTTGTATATATGCTACTAGAATAAAAATTAAAAAACAAAACAAAACATAGGACTGTACAATATAAACATTGAACCTTGAACCTTCTTTCATGAACTTTCTTTTATGAATTGTATCAAATGCACCACACTAATGCAAGATGTTAATAATAGGCTGGTATATGGAAACTCTGTAATTTATGGATGATTTTTCTGTAAACCCACAACTTCTGCATTTAAAAAAAGATGTGAAAATAATTTGCTGGGGGAAAAGAGCATTAGGCTGTGTAAAAGCATAATTTTTAAAAATATTTAACCATTTAAGATGAATAGCTCAACTACATATTCCTTTAGGAACAAGGATTATAAAAAATGTATTCAAGAAAGTAATACTTTCTTATTTATGGAAGAAAATGTATTCCCACTTAATTATTATATCAGAAATTATTTATTTAACAACACATAAATTAAGTAAACATGCTAATTATTTTAAGAGATTTACAGTGTATTTTTGGAGTGTGAAAAAAAGATGATTTTTCTAGCACAAATCACTAATTAAAGGATTTAGAATAAATAGAAATATAAATTGCTAATTAACTAATGATTTCAATCGTGAAATTAGTCAAGTAGTATGACCTAAAATGCAAAAATTGAATTAGTATTCTTATTTTATTTTTATTCTTCAATAGAATTGGGTTTATTATTTATTAAGTATATAAATGACCCATAAGCAATAATTGTTATAGAAATCTAATGATCTGTTTTTTTTTAATTTCTAGTTATCTGAAATATAGTATGCCTCGTATGTTAATATAAATTTACAGTGACTACCAAGAAATAACATTCATTATTGAGAATATATTATTGGCAAAACACTTCCCTCTGCCTGTAGAAAGTATATTGACAGGTATAGACCGTTATCCCAGGTAAGCCTATATTACTGTAAGGTACAATGGACACAGCAACAAAGGGGTTTCATGGGGATGTTAACTCTAAGGTAAATACCAGAGAGTCTAAGTAATAATGCAGTCTATGCCGATACTAGTAGAAAGTGGGTATGAGTTTGAAAGCTGAGATTTGGGGAAGAAGAAGAGGAAAAAGAAGAGGAACAGGGAGAGAGAAGGAGAGAGAGATGAAAAACAATATATATCATAATTACTATGTGGCAGGCAGTCCTCTGAGGTATTCACATATATTAACTCAATTTAGGTGACAAAAAGACAGTTTCCCTTCCCTTTGTTACAACCTCAGAACCTGAGGATTCATGGAGACTTAGAGTGGATGAAGACCACAGCAGGTTCAGTAACATTTTCATGCAAATGTGATTGGATGATTGTGGTTACTCTAGACTTAGCCTCACCCTCACCCTTCAGTATACTTACTATTCTGATGGTTATTCTAAATTAAACTTACCTTTGTTTATGGTTACTTCACAACTAGGCTCACCCTTGTGTATACTCACCATTGTGATAGTAACCACTCTACCTTCCTTTATTTGAATCCATAAAAATCTCCTACTCCCCTAGTTTGGGGGAGGCAAATTTGAGATACCCCTATCTCCTGTACTTCCACAGGTGTTAATAAAACTGCCCTGATGACCATCCTTGTGTAGACTCCAATTCATCTGCTCTGGGTAAGAACCCAGAGAGACCCCTGAGGGGTTTCCTTCATTGGGAGCTACCAGAAGTTAGGAAGAGGCAAGGAAGGAGTCCATTCTAGAACTTTCAGAAGGAACAAGGCCCTGCCTATAGCTTGATTTTAAACTTCTAGCCTCCAGAATTGTGAGGGAATAAATTCCTGTTGTTTTAAGAGGAGAAAAAAATGTGATTAGATGAGCTCAGAGTGAAAAACATGAATTTAATAGTCTTTGAAAAAAATGCATTCCCCATTTGGAATCTTAAAATAAGGAGAAGTAATTTTGAATGGGTCTTCATTTATGCTTAAGCGGATAAGTAGTAAGAGCTATCATAATTTTAACTTAATTGTTATCAAAAGATGAATGAGGTCTAGGGCATCATTTTGATTTTAAGAAACTAACAGTCTAGTTTGGGGAATAGAACTTATCTAAGATATAGAAAAAAGAAAGTCACAGAATGGTTTAAAGGGTGACATTCAGTAGCCTGTTATGGACAAAGACCCAATTTAAATGGTTAATAATTCATCTGAGTTAACCACTATTGGCAATATTGCCTTCTTCCCCTTTAAAAAATGAACACAATTCACAAGTATACATAATATTGTATTTTTAATTGAAATATACTTTTATACATCTGAAAATTAAACTTTATTGAAATTGTAAGCATATCATTCTTTCCACAGATTTCATGGGTTTCAAGTAGTAGTTTAAAGTCAGCAAGTAAATGAATTAAAAAATGTAAATAGGAAAATAATAAAAATGAATATTTCAGAAATGTTGGATCCATTAATTTGTGGTAATATTGTAAACGAGAAATTCTGAAAAAGACACCCTCTCAGTGTCATGGGGTCCAAAACCAAAAGAGGTAGCTTGTAATTAAAGTTGTCAACTGATTCTGAAACTGTGAACATTTGTCCCACACAGTAAAGCCTAGGTAGGGAACAGGCAAAAGGTCTTGAAACAGTGCAAAGTGAAAAGATGAAATGGAGGCATTGGCATAATACTGAAGCCTTTAAAGTGAGCAGGAAAAAAAATGCTAAAACAACCTGTCCTGCTGATTCCTTGGAATATTTACACAAGCAAGAGGGAAGCATGTAAGTGAGAAACTATCATAAAAACTGTGATAAACTCCTAGGAAGATGAAAGATAGTCATGTACTGTACTGGGTGGCAGATGGGAAATGGGTTAGATAAAGATTGATACAAATTCTTTGGTGTTCTACCCTTACCTTCACATCCCTTCATCTACAAGCACCTTATTAATGTTCTGTGCCATTGTCACTGTAATACATATGTCTGTAGCAATAACCCCATAGCCCACTGTCAGTAAGGTAATTTCAGTGCATCCCAAACCCTGGGCTGGGACAAGCTGGATGATAACATGCTTTTCCTCATTTATTCCTCCACCTCTTCTATCGCCACATAACAAATGTTTATGGATTACAGCCTAAGGACATCTTTACAGTACTGCTTCTTGCAAATACTTGAAGGACAAACTTGTCAGTAGAGAGTCTCTTAGTAGATTTTGCAGTAAGTAGGAGACTCAGAGGTAATTCTTTGTTTCCTAAGGATCCAGATCAACCCTACATTCTCCTTTATCTTATCAAGATTTACCGGGAGCATAACTGATCTACCTATTGGAAATGATATTGCAGAAAAAGTAAATAGACACCGGAGGAGAATAACGATTATAGAAAGAATGTGAAGAAAAATAAGCAAAATAATCTGAAATACAACTATTTTAACATAAATCAGGATGAGTATACTTAAGAAAATATTTTAGCAATTTGAAATAAGAAATCATAAAAGAAAACTAAGTGGAAATGTTAGACATGGAAAATATAATAGTTGAAATAAAGTATATGTGAAATGGGTTAAATAGCAGAAGGTGTGATCTTGAATAACTAGCGAACTAGAAGCTTGAATTGAAGCAAACATTTTTGAAATGGATGAGAGTTAGAACACATAACAGAGAAGGTAATTATGGGGGTTGCTAAGTAGCAGTGCCATGAGCTGTAATAAGAATCCCAGAAAAAAGAAATCTTTAAAAAATGGAAAGTAGGAAAAAGTTAAAGAAATAGTGAAGAAAAATTTTTCACAAGTAAATAGTCTCAGACTTAAGCAAAACTGAAAGAGAGTAACAACAAAGATAGAAATTTAAACTTCCAGAAAAAGGAGAACTATATTAATATCAGACTTCTTAATAGCCACATGTCAATAATTCGGCAGAGTTCTACACTATTGTTAAATATGACTTCTTTCCTCTTTCACTTTGAAAATAACTCGTGAAGGAAATGCTTTAGTAAGAAGAGAAAAAAAAATTCCAAGAGAATTTGGAAAGGAAGATCAAATAACTTCATGAAGTTGACTGTTGCCTAAAGGACCAGGACAAATATAGAAAAAGAAAAGGAAACTATCAAAATTAAGATAAAATACAGATGTAGGTAAAATCAACATGATTGTGTGGGTTGGAGAAATTGAGTTTATTATAAAATGTGTTTATTATGATAATATATGAATGTTAATAAAATTAATACATCATTAAGAGAATTTAAATCTCAGTTTGTGTTAATTGATCCATTATTTGATAATAAAAATCTGTATAATTTTCAGACCAAAGGAAATTGGATTTATAAAATAAAAGCAGGAAAAGACAAAAAGAGAGAACTGGGTACAGTTTAAAAAAAATATGAAATAAGATGACAGAAACAAATCCTAATGCAATAATAATTATGACCATTAAAAATGGCTTAATTTACCAATTAAAACTCTTAAATTGGTCACAAAATGAGGCCCACCCATATGTTGTCTGCAACAGACACTTAAAATAAAAAATATATATGTATAAATATATATGTGTATAAGCATATATAAAAGTGTATATTGTATATATAAAGTATATCCAAGTATATGTTGTGTATTATAAGTATATATGTGTGTATATATGACAAACATGGACGAAAAGAACTATGGTATAGCAATATGAAAATCTGAGATAAATTGCAGATAGAAGATATGGTAAGGGGATTAGGGAAAAAAATACCACTGAAAAGAAATATAGAAAAAAGATATACTTATCATCAATATCTATTGCTATAAGAAGTGACTTAACCTTGACCAAAAAATAATAATAATTAATAGATAAGTAGCTAGATAGACGGATAGAACTATAAAGAGTGTTGGAGTTTTGACCATACCTCTCAGGTACTGAAAATTCAAAGAAAAAATCTGAGATATAAAATGTCTGAAAAAGAATTAGCAAGCTATTATAAATATAAAGAACTCTAAGCCCAACAAAAAAAGACCACCATTATTTTAGAGCATATATGTAAATTTACCAAAAAAATTGGCTGTAAAACAAGCTTCATAAACACCCATGGAAAAATTATACACATAATTTTATTATATTATTTAAATTAAATCAGAATATAAAACAAAAATCTAAATAAACTTTTGATTAAAAAAGTAATCATAAAGTAATTATGTGATGTCCATATTGAACAAAATGAAAGTACCACATGACAAAACTCATAGCACTCTGAAAAAGGAACATTTTGGGATATTAATAGCTTTAATTAACAGACAACAAGAAAGGTTATAAAATACAAACTATGCATTCAACTGAAGAAGTTTAATAATAGTAACAGCACAAACAAAAAGAAATAAGATAGACATCAATGAAATAATGAAAAAAAAAAGAAAGAAATAAAAAAAATCTGAATTGGTATGTTTTGTGTTATTATTAATAAGATTGCCTAGTCAAACCTTTTGTAAGACTGAATTAAATAGCATAATGTGTAAAAATAAAATAAAACGTGGAATGAGAAAAAATGGAAAAATATACAGATATCAGACAATAAATTTAAAGGGAAAAAATATATTCTAATTGCTTTCATCTAATAATCCTACATGAAAAGAATATATTTCTGGAAAAACATAAAATGCCAAACAGGTATAAGAAGAAATAGAAATCATAAATATGTCAGTTAAATTAAAACAAAACAAAACAAAACCTGAAAAGGCAATGAAAAGCCTCACTTTTCAAAATCCTCAGGACCAAATGCTTTTGCAGATGTAATCTACTAGATATTCAGGAAATAGTTTCTGAATTGTAAATTTTTTTGAGAAAGTAGAAAAATGACAAAAGGTGTTTGAGACTAGAACAATCAAGGAGTAATCCCCTAAAAAGTAAATGCTATATACAACCTTAGAAATTCTCATAAATTTCATACAGGATTGAGAGAATATGTCACCATCACAGCATTGTTTGTGGCAACAGGGCATTGGTGGCAATTGATGAGGTTGTCACTGAGAGAACTGATTTGTAAATTTGGAGGTATCAAATGTTATAAACAACAACCAAGTAACATGGAAGGATCTTAAAAACAAAGCACTGAGTGAAAAATCAAGCAATCAAATAAGGACAAAAGTAACGCTGTCAAGGTAAATTCAAAACAGAAGAACACACAAAAATATATGCTTCATAATTATACATTCAAATAAAAATTAGCCATCCAAAATTAAAATGACTGACCATGGGAGGAAGAAAGTATAGAATGGTGATAAAGAAAAAAGGATAAATAAATGGAGAAATCAATGGAGTGGTAGCTAGATAGATGATTAGATAGAGCATCAGATAGAGATACAAATAGATTAAATAGATGATAGATGATACTTAGGTAGTTGTAGTTATATAAAAATAAACTAGATAAATCATTTCACAGGCTGAAAATAACAGATAGAAAAATGATATACTTCCATCAAGTCTGTGTCAGAGATTCAAAAAAGGAGACATACAGGCAGGCCCAAGCACAAATACACATACATTCCTGGGTTAATATACATAAAAGGGTGATGTCATTTTTAGCTTGGGCTCTGGGAGGTTGAAAAATAAATTTATCCCAGAGAATCTGCAAATATTGGCAGGTCACATAAGGGTTTGGAATGAAAACTCAAATAATAAACTTAAAAGTATTTAATTTTATGAAATTAAATTCAGATTTCACATCTGAAACCATGGAGATGAGAAGACAGTGGTATGACATAGTCAAGGTGCTAAAAGAAAAACTGCCAGCCCAGAATACTGTATGCAACAAAGCAGGCATTCAACAAATGGTGCTGGGAGAACTGGATATCCACATCCAAAAAAATGAGGGAGGATCACCTTCGCACACCCTAAGCAAAAATTAGCTCAATATGGATCAAAGACCTAAATATAAGAGTCAAGACCACAAAACTCCTAGAAGAAAACGAAGGGAAGCATCTATGAGATCTTATAGTAGGAAATGGCTCCAAAGCAGGAGCAATAAAGAAAAAAATAGATAAATGGGACTTTCTCAAAATTAAAAACTTTTGCACTTCAATGGATTTTGTCAAGAAAGTGTAAAAGCAGTCTACTCAATGGGAGAAAATGTTTGATAACCATTTATCTGATAAGGGCCTAATATCCAGCATATATAAAGAAATTCTACATCTTGAAAATAAAAAGACATCAGTTAAAAAAATCGTCAAGAGACTTGAATTGACACTTATCCAAAGAAGAAATACAAATGGCTAAAATCCACATGAAAAGATGCTCAACATCACTAGCTATTCGGGAAATGCAAATCAAAACTACAGTGAGATACCATCTTATGCCTATTCGACTGGTGGCTATTGAAATAACAGAAACTACAAGTGTTGGAGAAGGTGTGGAGGTAAGGGAACACTCATCCATTGCTGATGGGAATGTAGAATGGTTCATCCATTGTGAAGGATGGTTTGGCAGTTCCTCAGGAAATTAGCTATAGAATTTCCACATGATCCAGTAGTCCCCCTGCTGGGTATATACCCAGAAGAATTGAAAGCAGGGACAAGAACATAGATATGCACACCAATGTTGCAAATTGTGGTGTGTACATACAATGAAATATTACTCAACTCTAAAAAGGAATGAAGTATTGACAAACAGAGCATCAAGGATGACTCTTGAAGACCTTATGCTGAGTGAAGTAAGTCAGTCACTAAAGGACACATATTATATGGCCTCACTGATATGGCCTAAGCAAATTGAGCAGACTCCCAGAGCTGGGGTCTGGAAGATAGGCTATAAGGAGACAGAAAGGAATTAGAGTTTGGTAAGCCGATGCTCAATATTGGTGAAACCTATGATAAGATGGAAGGGAGTGGTTTGACAGTGGATGTGGGTGATAGTGTTGCAGGGATGTGAGTGGGGTTGACAGTGCTGCAATGTGAGGGTAAGTAGGGTGGGGGGTTGGGTTGGACTATCCATGGAAAAGGAGGGAGGGCTGGAGGAAGGAACAGGTGAACTTTGGGGATTTTTAGGTCTGTGGTTAAAACTACAATGGTAGGAATGTTATTTGGCAAATATGGCAGGGGAAGGTTACTGGTGCAGGGAGTCAGGAGTGGGGGAATACGTGGGATAGGGCACAACTGCAGCATGCTTCTGTGGAATATGAAAGTGTTCATCTTGTTATAGGGTGTTATCTCAGTAGGTGGACACCCACACGATAAACATGAAAATATTAAACTCTCATCCTGGGGAGTCTTGCTATGTTCTCAATTAGAAGAACAAGAATATCTTGAGAATATAGGCAGTATCTAATAAAAGAAAATAGACCAATATGTTAAGCCCTCAATATTAATGCATATAACTATGAACTTTATTCTTTAAAAATTGAAACTTAGGGTTACCATAGGTTCCTAGGAAAGGGAGAGGGAAGAATTGGTGAAACATGGGGCATTTTGGGGACATTAGAATTGTTCTGCATGACATTGCAATTAGCAGATACCAGTCATTATACATTTTGTCAAAACCTATAAAAATAAATGATGCAAAATGTAAAGCATAATGTAAACCATGGATCATGGTTAGTAGCAACATTTCAATGATTTTTCATCAACTGCAACAAAGGTAACATACTCATGTAAGATGTTATTAGTAGGCAGAAATGTGAGGGAAGGATGGAGTGGGGTCCATAGGAATCCCCTATATTTGTCATGTGACTTTTCTGTAACCTAAAGCTTCTTTGAAAATAAAGTGAAAAAAATAAGACACTGGGGGCACACACAGAAGAAATTTTCACTGTACATTAAAGAATAATAGATCTTACAGTGATGAAAGACACAATGCAAAAATTATTTTTTCTTTTGTATTTCATTTCTTTTTATTATTATCGTTTGTTTATTTTTAGTCTTTTTATTTTTATTTATTTTGGATTTGATTTTGAGGAGATTTTGGATTGCAAAAGGGTTGCAAGTGTAGGAAGGGTGGATCATTGGTGTGGGGTGTCAATGGTGGGGGGCTGTGTGGGGAAGGTGCACCTGGGGCATGCCTCTATGGAATATGAATGTGTTCAAGTGGTCATGCGGTGTTGTCTTGGTGGGTGAAGACCAACACAATAAACAAAAGAATATTGAATTCCCATCCTGGGGAGACCTGTTACATTCTCTAATAGAGTAGCAAGAATCCCTAGAGTGCATGGGCAGTGCGTAGGGATGGAAGACAGAACAATACATTATGTCCTTGATATTGATACTTGCACTTATGTACCTCATTCTTGTGAAATTGAAACTTAGCCTAGTATTATATACTGCCTAAGAGGTACCTCTTGAAAGCCTCTTTGTTCCTTAAATATGGCCTGTCTCTAAGCCAAACTCAACATATAAACTTACTACCTTCCTCACTGCCTGGGACATAACTTTTAGGGATGAGCCTCCCTCGTACTGAAGTATTATTACCAAGCACCAACTAGCAATGCATTTGGAAAAGACTTGGACCAAAAGTGGGAAATATTAAATGCAAATGAGTTTTAATGGCTAAGAGATTTTAAAGTGAGTCAGGAGGTCATTCCAGAAGTTATGCTTATGCATGTCTCAGCAGGATCTCACTGACTGCCACAGTAAACAGTGCCTCAGGCAGGGGTGCTCCTGAGGGCGCTAGATACACCTAGACACTATAGGCATGGCAGACTATTGGAATTCGGCACCCTGTCAGAAGGCCTTACCTTGGAATATATGATAAAATATCCTCCCAATATATCAGAGTTGGACTTATTTATAATTTTCCTACACATGGCTCTTAGGCCCCTTTTATTTGAACCTGTAATTAGCACTAAACCCATTAAATATGTGTCCTAGAGGCTTAAATCAGCTAGAAAGCTGTTCATATGCCAATTGAGTCCCGAATCTCTGCAGAGTTGCAGCCAAGACTTGACCAGGACAACTAACAAAAGGATGATGATGGACCACACCCATGCCCAAAAACAGAGCATCTACAACTGCAAGCAAGACAGTTCCATCCATCCACCCCATGGGATCTAAGTCCCTTCTCAGTCAGAAACAGAATGAGCATCACCATCTCCAAATCCTCAAGATTGAGGAATGAACAAACAAAAGGGGGAATGAAACTATGGACTAAAGTAGACTTATTAGTCTAGTAATAGAAGAACTTGTAACATTGATATAAAGGCAGTGTTCACCAAAAATATTTGGGAAGGGAGAGGGAAGAATAGTTATAACATGGGGCATTTTTAGGGCATTGGATTTGTTCCACATAACATTGCAATGACAGCTACAGGCCATTAGACATTTTGTTCAAACCTATAAAATGGTGCAGTGCAAAGTGTGAACCATAATGTAAACTATAGACCATGGTTAGTAGCAATGCTTCACTATGTGCTCATCAATTGTAACAAATGTACCACATTAATAAAAGATGTTGTTAATGGGGAAAATTGTGTATGTGGGTGGAGTATATGGGAATCCCTTATATTTTCAGTGTAATATTTATGTTATCTAAAGTATCTTTAATAAACAAATAAATTTTAAAAGTATCCCTGTATTGTTAATGCTTTAAGGTCATGTGAAGCACATAAACATTTCAACTCTCGAAATGTGTGCCTTCGACTTAAGCTCACATATCCTAAAGTCAAAAATAAATAGAACATAATCTAAGAATCAAAACTTATAAAACTCATGAATATCTAAGAAGCTACCAGAATGATTGTTATTGGAAACAACAACAAGCTGTTTATGCTCCCAAGGATATCAGACACTGGAATTATTGGATATAAAATATAAATAATGGAGATTAAAAATGTTTATGGTGGTATAGTGAAATATGAAACCATGAGTAAAGTTTGGGACCCTTTGAAGTATATGAAAAGGATAATTTGAAAATAACCTAACCAGTTGATGGGTTAAGCAACAGAGAGATAAAGAAAATTAGAGAACTACCAGACAATTTGAATAAAGCACAGAAACATATAAAGGTGCAAAGGTGGTTTTTTAAACCACATAGAATGAGAAAGACTAAAAAAATAAAATAAAATAAAATTAAAAAAATATATATATATATACACACACACACATATGTAATATGTATGTATATGTGTATGTGTATTTGTATGTATACACATAGGCACAGAAGGAAATATATTTTAAAAGTTTAAATGATAAACCCAAGAAATTTAAAATGGACAGAACTACAAATCTTTTTTGAGGGATTTTAACACATCATTTTCTGTAATGGATATATAAAACAAAACATTGGAAAGCAAAACCAAAAAAATTTGATATAACAGATTAATATGAAATAATGCATCCAAAAACTTAGTATTGATCTATAAAATAGCAATGGTATATGAGGTGGTTTGAAGCCATATGTACCCCAGAAAAGCATGCCCTTAAATCGAATCCACTCCTGTGGGTATAGACCCATTGTAAATAGGATCTGTGGATGAGACTACTTCAGTTAAGGTGAGACCCACCTCATTCAGGATAGGTCTTAATCCTCTTATTGGAGTTCTTTAAAAAAGAATGAATACAGAGAGACAGGGAGAAAGCCATGAAAACAAGAAGCTGAAACAAAACCTGGAAGACAAGAGCGAGACCAGCAGATGTCATGATGGTCCTTTCCAATGTTGCAGAGGAGTAAAGGTTTGCTGGCAGCCAGTCTTCAGGAAGAAAGCATTGCCTTGATGATGCCTAAGCTAATAAATTCCCAGTATTAAGTCAACCGATTTCATGGTATCTGCTTTCTACAGCCTAGGAAACTAAAACAGTATTTAAAGTAGACGTCACTGGAAAACACCTATTTCAAATATGTTCTGAGGACACATGCACAGGTTTTCAGCCAATAGTTATAAAACAAGCATTCTTCTCAGCTACATAGGAAACATTTATGAATATATTTAGTGTTGCAGGCCAAAAACAATTTTCAATTGATATCAAAGAACAAGTGTCACAAAGAATATTATCTGTGAATGCAATGCAATTAAGTTAGAAATCAATGATAACTTTAAACAAAGTTGTATATTTTTAAAACCCATTTCTAAATACCTCATTAACAAGAGGGACAATTTTTTAAAAATAAAAGTTGGAGATAAAAGCACAGAATTGAATAATAATGATAATTCAACACATCAAAACCTGTAAGGTATATCTAAAATGGCCTTGATTATTGCCATAATATAAGAAGAAATACTTGTAATGAGTAATCTTAGCATCCAACAAAAGAAGCTAGGTAAAGGTAAAACAGATTAGTTCCCCCAAAAAATAGAAAGCAGGGGAAAAATCCATAATTAAATGAGAAATTAGTGAAAAAATAAACCAAATAAAATAAAAGAATAAATATTTCCAAAAAATGTCTTATAATATTAAAATGATCTTCCACTATGACTGATGAAGAAATAAAGAGAAGGAAAAAGGAAGATATCATAAGTGAAAAAGCTGACCTAAATACAAATAAGATTTAAAATTAACATGAGAATACTGTAAATAACTATTTGCAAATAAATTTTTAACTCAGATAAAGTTTATTTTTGAGAAAAATATAATTTATCTAAATTGATTTTAAAAGATATCAATTACTTGAAGAGTCATATGATTACTAAAGAAATTTAAACAGTCATTTAAAATTTTATCCCAAAACAGAATAACTACTTAACATGAGTCCAAAGAATTTTACACGAGAATTGACATTGAAAAAAAATAACTAATTCTAGGCTTAGGCAAAAATTTAGAGAAAAGTATAGGAAGGTCTCTCTTCTCATTTGATGAATCTAGTTTAACTAAATAACAAAACTAAACATGAAAAACTGTAGACTAAATTTGCTTATAGAAAGATGCAAAATTGATAAAATATTAGCAAAATCAATTTGACAGCATTTACATTTTAATATACATGCATATATTTACACATATACACACACACATACACACACACACCTCTTGGGCAAATTGCAAGGATGAGTTTACAAAAGAAAATTTGGTAAAGAATGCAGTATGTTAAAGGAGAAATGATCATATCAATACATGCCACATCATATGTATAAGTAAATAGCTTCTTATTATAAAATTATAAGTAAATAATTAACAAAATAGTAATACTGTATAAGAGAACATTCTTAAACTAAAGAAAAGAATTTTGCAAAAAATAAAAATAAAAACATTTTACTTCCTAGGTGAAACATTAGAAGCATTTCATTTAACAATCAAGAATCTGACAGTGATACAATTCTTATTTCTATTCAACAATTTACTGGCAGTTTTAGAAATTACAGTGAGTAAAAAGTGATAAATGTTTTAATGGCAACAGAAACTGATTAACACTTTCATTACTTAGGAAAGTATATACTTGTCAGTACAGAAAACAGAAATGAACTATAAGACCTAAGAGAATTCAAAGAACAATTTGACCAATTTATAAAAATAAATTATATTCTTGTTCACAAGTAATATACAACTATAAACACAATATCATTGTAAAAACATTATAATGTATAAGAATAAATTTATGAAATTATCTGTGATATCTTTATGAAATATTACTTATAGAAAGAATGGTAATACTATTGAAAGAGATTTGAGAATACATAAATAAATTGACATATAACATGTTAATTAATGGGAAGAGTAAATATATTAAACATTTTAATTCTCCTTAAATCTAATTCAATTCCATCCCAATCGAAATGTTCATGAAATTGTTTTTTTAATTGAAACATTTGGAAGTGTGAAAATGAAAAATAGCAAAGAAAACTTTGAAGAAACAAGATATGGAAAAATTTACTTTATTATATATCAAGACATAGATTTTAAAGCTAGACTTTAATAGGGATAGACAGATTAAGGAAACAAAATACTATTAAGGAACATTTTTGTTGGATTAAATTAGTTACCCATTTCTAGAGTAATTTGCGAATGTTGGCTACATTTGGATATTTAGATATATTAGGAGATAGCAAATCAACTTTTGGGTCTGTATCCTCAGGTAGTTTTTGCTTATGTGCACATGGAAAAATGCATAAGAATGTTCTTAGCAGCACTATTTAGAATAACAAAAATTTCATAAACAAACTAAGTATCCTTCACCTGGATAACATAACATATTTGTATGAGTATACAGGAAATAAATGAATTAAAGTTACTGGAATCAATGTGGATAAATGGCATATGTTCTTTTTTCAAAGATTTGCAAAAAGCAAGATCTCTATTTATTGTTTATCAACATATCCTTCTATATTCAACTTGCAAAGAATGTAATGGGAATGTATAATTTGTTTTTTTAGATAGGTGGGCCTGTAAAGAGTCTAATTGTAGAGTGACTGGGGATAGGGGGACTTGCTTAAGCAATAATGGTGATGTTTAATTTCTTCATTTGGTTTTGGTTTCACAGGAGTTTGTTAAAGTATATATAGATATTTTGCATATCTAAGCTATTTCCTAACAAAATAAAAAGGACATGTAACTAAATGCCAAATTCAAACTCTTAAACTAGCAAAAAAATACTATTAGTTAATTTAAAATATATTTTGTTAATTTTGTTATCATAGAGAAAAAAATGTTGATACATGGAGACTTTGGATTTTGTGTGTCTGCACAAGAGTATGATTTAAGCTGCTGCTTAATGCAGAAAGACCCGTGTGCAGCAGGTTGCAAATACATTCTGAAAGGGTGCAATATCCCAGCTGGGCTATGTGGGTCATCTGCCCTACTAGCAGGGAACCTGAAAGGAGATGGCAAGTGGCTTCTATTTTCTCTAATCTTTAAATTCTAAGAACTTCATTTTACTTAATCATAGCTTTCTAGTAGGACTGCAAAAGCTTTCCCTCTGCTTTTCCTTTTTAATCTATATCTCCCTATGTGATGGTTAGGATTCTGACAAACTCCTTATCCCTCACCATTACATCATTGAAAAAAACCCTAAGCTATTTTTTTTTAAGTATTTAGGGGTAAATTGGCAATTATTCCAACTGTTATCAGCTATTTTTTATAGATTAAAGTACTGATATTTTCTATATTTATAATGTTTTGCATTATTCATAATACTGAGTTAATATATGTACAGTTTTGACTACTTTGCTTAGAGACCTAAAATGCACCTATGGAGTCATTCAACATTCCCAAAATTGCCCTTTAAAAATTGACTTTAATATCATTATCTATTCAATACATTTTTCTATTTGAATGATACAATACTGGAATGTTGGGGATGATAACAAGTTATCATTCCAAAAACATATTTTGAAGAACAGTGTGACATATAATGGGGAAATTTTAGCATTTAATTAATTACCTATGTGTGTGTGCATGCATGGATACCATTAGTTGTTATAGGCCAGGTAAGGGAAATATGTAATGGTTGTGAGCATGGGTGTTAATTACTGAGATATATGAAGATGAACATGGTGGAAAAAGAGGAAGGATTGGGGAATGAACTATGGACCAAAGTAGACTTACTGGTATTCTACTATACACTTATTGTGTCTCTCGCAATGTAAGAACTTCTATCATTGATGTGGAGGCAGTGGCCACTGGAGGTTCTGAGGGCAGGGAGAGGGAAGAACAGGTATAATATGAGGGCATTTTCAGGACTTGGGAATTGTCCTGAATGACACTGCAAAGACAGATACAGGCCATTGTATATTTTGCCATAACCTACAAGATTGGGCTCAAGAGAGTGTAAACTACAATGTAAATGATAATCCTTGCTTAGGGGCAATGCTCCAGTATGCATTAATCAATTGTAACAAATGTACCACACTGATGAAGGATGTTGTTGATGTGGGAGGTATAGGAAGCAGGGCATATGGGAATCCCCTTTTTACGTAACATTTATGTAATCTAAGTATTTAAAGAAAAAAAAAAAAGAGGAATCCTTATGATATATTTTTTGGATCTGTTTTCCTTAGTGCTGAGGAAGCAGTCTCATTTTCAGCAGTTAAGGGAGGGCATATGGAGATCTCATCTGAAATATTGCCCTTAAAGGAAAGCAAGGATGTCAAATGACAGGAAAAGAGAACAGACCTTGTTACGAGTTTTCCAAAAGTGAGAATAAATCTAATTGACTTTAGATTTTCAACTTGTTTTCTATTCATTTGGAACATTTAAGTTCATATTTAAAATTTTTTATGAAGTTAGAGCTCTAAACTAATACAACAAGGATATGCAGCATTTGCTTTGAGTAAAAGAACGAAAGCAAAAATTGTTGCAGTGTATTCACACTATCCACTCGTTATAGGAGGGGGAAAAATCACTGAGCCTACATACTTTCACTGGTACAATTCCTTAGTACATCCAAAACAATGACAAAGTTGTATTAGCAAAGTTAAGTTCACTAACTCTTTCCTATTTGAACATGTGTGATTCACAGTCAACTTCAAAATAAGAAAAGAAACAACATTTCAAAATAATGCAGGAAACCTTTTACCAATAAGCTAGAAATGCCACAAAGTTTAAAGCTATTAGTTGTTGCATGGCTACTTGTGTATCTTTTGAATAATACCCAGAATTTCTAAAACCTGAGAATGAAACTATAAAACTGTTAGATATTTAAATCCAAATAGGTGTTGAGTGGCTAATATTTTTGATGAAACAGAAATGAAAGAGAAAAATGTGGCAGGCCTGTATTAAATTTTTATACTTACTGATTGCTTAGTCAAAATTTTTTTCAGTTCTCAAAACTGAAATATAAATCATCAAACACACGCTTAGTAAAAGTCATATATTCTTATATACTAATGCTGCAATGATATCAAAGCATTCAAAGTCCAAAATTATTTCAGAATTAAATAATAACTGTTTTAATATAATACTCTTATTTTAAGAGTTCTAACTTAGTGCATTATATTGAAAATTTAGAAGAAAATTGAAATAATATAATAATTATTATTATTTATCAGCCTTATATAATATGATCTGTATTTTCTAATACAATGTGAAATCCACATTCCATGTCAGATTACTTCACTATCAGATTAGTTTGCCAAGTCAAAGCACAATCACAAATGTCAAAAGAAACCAAGAGTAAAAGTGGAATGGAAATGCTGATAATACTCTATAAATATCATCATCTATAATGCAGACAAATGAGAAACAGCTATTTCATAAATGAGAGGAAGACATGGAAGGAAAATGCTCAAAATTTAAGTGGACTATGGGGTAAGATGGACTGCAAAAAAACAGAGAACAAGGTTAAGAGACAAGAAACTTATTCACAAATATCTCACTCCTGGTCACAGGTCTGGGAAAAGTCAACCAGTATTTCCCAAATTTTAGAGTGCATAAGAATCACTGGGGAACTTGTTAAAATGCAGACTCCATGGACTAGACTCAAGAGAAGTGAACTGATTCATTAAGTCTCATCATAAAATCCTTTAAAATAAATTATTCTTATGAATTTCTTTCTTATAATTTCTTTCAAAATTATGTTGGAAATATGGAATAAAATCACATCTTATTGAGGGTTACATTCAGTAGGCTTGCATTTATTTGAGGTAAAATCAATTGCTTATTTCAGTCTTATTTTTATGGTTCAAAAACATTTTCATTCTATAAACTGGTCTAATAACTCTCTTAAAAAATATTTTTGTTGAGATTTTTATAGTAAACTTTTAGAAATAATAGCAGCCTCATGTTAGATTTCTACTCAAATCAACAGATCAAAATATGAAACAATAAACATCATAGCATAGCAGAGTGTCTGTAATACACAGTATCCCATTTAACATGTGGAATGGTGATTGGGCTTCTTTAATATAATTTCAGAATTTTCTGCTTATCTTTTGATAAATAGAAAACTATGAAAATGTATACAAGTCTACAAAAGCTCCTTAATGCATTGTTAATTTTTTAAAAGAGAATTCTCATTTCCTTCTATCTGTATATTCTAATATTGTCATTTTCAGGTCTGAGTTACATCTGGTTCATCAGGTCTGGTTTCAATAAGCATTGTTCATACAAGCCAACCTACCACCTATGTATGTAAAGACAGGATAGGAGAGCTAGATAACTCTATGATATTCTATATCAGAAAATGACTGAGATCATATATTCTTGTGAAATAAATGATTATGGATATAGAATGGCACCTTCAACCAAAAAACAAGCTTCCAATCATTTGGTGTCCCATGTGTCACCACAACTATATTTTGAACTCTAAATATCTTACAACCCAATGTAAATATCTATTTTGGCCATTTTTACCTAAAATATTTTGGATCAAAATCCTCCTTTTGCAGTCTAAATATTAAAAACTGTAATAATTAACAATGATTTTTCTTCTCCAGCTTTTATCTGGCCCTTCTAAAGTAAAGTTTCTTAAAAGCTGTGGTTAGCCATCTGTATTTCTGATCATCTTGGTTTACATCTTCTTGGAATAGTAGGCTATATTACAATCAGAGGATAAAGGATATTATATCATTCTATTTTTTCCTCCCTAAGTAAGACTATTAATCCTACTATACTGAAATTTAATATTAGTTTCAATCAGCTCTCCATTATGTTAAGCCTTTCACATGGCAATGTTCTTATAAACTCTGCCTTATGTTCTATAAATTTGACATGTTTAGCTAGGTTGGACTCCCCATTTGGAAGCACACCAACTTCTATTTTCAAGTGTAGATCACCATTTATAATTAAGCTCCTTCTTTTTTTAACCCATCTGCAATTGAATATAGTTTTGGAGTTGCCCACTCTAAATTAAGGAAATAATGAAATTCATTGCATAATGAATAAGACAAATTGTCAAGAATGTTATTCTCCATCAAGTTCTTTATCATTCTATTTACTCCATGAAGAGAGGAGATATTTACCATTAAATCATTTTTGTGTTTTGATTTGCCTTCCAACATGGATCTTTATTTCTGTACATCAGAGGTTAGAAACTGTGACTTAAAAATCCAGGTAAATAATGTAAAGCGGGCATATAATAATAAAAATGTTTCTTGAATCATGTAGTCCTTTCAGTCTATCTTTTACTTTTCAATATTCATAGAAGCGTGGGTATAAAAAATTATATACTTCAAACTCAATTTTAGTTAAAATAAAGCAAAGAGTGCATTGATAAGCATTCAGGTTCAATATCTTAAAGATTATAGTGAGAAATGAGAAATGGTGTATGTAGAGAGAATTTATGGTCTCAGCCAGGTATTGCTATATTTTCCAGTATTTCAAGAAAAGCTAAAGTTCTAGATATTCATGTGAAATTGCTTCATTTTTTAATGTTAGCAGTAAATTCATTGTTTTAAGTTATTGGTTTGTCAATGTGCAAGACAAAATAAAACAAAACAAAATCTGTGGCTAGAAGCTACCCAAGTTCACAACTTCTACCCTGTCCCGTATTTACAGTTTTGCCTTTGAAAAGAATTTCTCCCTAAACTGGAGTTTCTTAGTTGGTGTAGATTCTAACAGTCCTGTTTTATTTCTAAAGTCTGCTTTTGCCCTATGTTCTCTAACCAGATTATGAAATCTATGGATGCTGCTTTTGTTCTTGTTTGGTCTAGGCTTCTTCCTATTACATTTTTTTAAAACTTTCTTTTTATTATCATTTGGTCTTTCTTATTCTTGCTTCCTCTTTTTACTACTTTATTGTCAATTTTTGCAGTTTTTGAGATATTTCATCAAGAGTTAATACCAAGTATCCTGCTAAAACCTTTGAATTAATTTTTTGCAAAGACATTTAAATACATTTTCAACATATCCCATCACAGTTTCACGTCATGAAAAAGAAGACGTTCTCTTGTATTTACGGTTTTCTAAGTGTAATGAAATTTTCTGAAAGGATATCCTTGCCTCAATACAGCCATGGCCAACTTCTCAGAATCTGAGTAATTAAGCTATCAAAATCATGAATCAGGTATCAGAAAAGACAAAATATTTCACTTCATATTTGTAAACCTCTACATTTCCTACTAGTGCTTTCTGCTAAGAGCCACTACACATCATAATGTAACAAGGTATTGAAAAGTCTTTTCTACTTTTATCCTGTTCCAAGTTTCCTTCCCCTCTTTTCTAAGTTGGCATGTGACCATACCATTTTTATCAAGCATAACATAAGTTTACTTGAGTAACATTTTTTGCTTAGTACAAAAATATTATCATATAAAACTTTAACACTATTTCTGGCATAAATGTGTAAATACTAAAAATTGAGAGCGGGCACATTTCCCTTTTGATATTCATAAGATAACTGGTTTATACTTATGTAGATAATTGCTTAAAATTTCTGCTAAATATCTCTATAACATGGTGACTGTTATGTCTGAACTCCTTGAATATTTTCAAAGATTGGAAATGAACAATGTTTCCAATTCTGAGCATTTGTTACACATGAGTTCATAGGGTTCAGTGGTTTCAGTTGTTATTTTGCTTGGCTGAATTTTTGTTTGCTGGATGGAAAACAAAGGGTTCTGTTTCAGATAAGAGGCAAGAAGATGCTAGGGAAAAAAAGAGGAATTTTAAAAATAAAAAATAAAACACAAGTAGAGGACAAAGAAAAGATAACGAAGAGAAGTATGAGAAATGAGAAGAGGCAAAAGAGCAGTCACAAAGGTAACGGAGAGTAAATTGGGCCATTTCATTGCCTGACCTCCACGGTGGAGGCAAGAGGAATGAGACATTCTAAGGAGCTGTTTTGATGAGTGATTTTCTGAAACTCTGATCCTTTTGAAATACAGGTAACAAGCACAAGTCATTCTCTCCCTTCCAGTCCAGAGGAAAACACACCGCAGGCACCCAGAGTGTTGAGATTTGATGTTAGAAACACCAAGGGCCAGTACATTTCTTACTGCCATTGTTGCTTTCATGGAAAGGTCAATGCAGAGGAGACAGCAAAGAGGTGGCATTGCCACCTGGGGAATCCTAGAAATAGCTGAAGGAAATAACTGTGGTTTGGAGACAGGACCAAATACACAATCTGTGGGGCCTAGTGCAACATAAAACACAGAACCCCTTGTTCAAAAATTATTATGATTTTCAAGATGTTACAGCAGAGCTTTAACCCAAGCTCATAGCCCTGCTAAGCGGGGTCCCTGTGTGACTGCACTGTTCCCATGCTCATGAAGCTGGTCTTGCCTGGAAATGGTTCATGCATAAGCAGGAAATACGATGCACTTATTACAAACACAATAGCATGGTTAAACATGTAATAAATTTCCAGGAAATCCTCAATTTACTTAGTATGATCTCTATTTGAAAAAAAATTTTTAATTATTTTCCTGGGTTTTTTTTAACTGCCCTTTTATTTAAAAATTTCAAATGGTTGATGTGCTAAGAGCAAATGTTTATAAATTTGATGAATAACAATTCATCTTTTTATTTCTTTTGAGAATCATAATTTTGATGTTATATAAGAAATCCTTTTGTTTTCTTCTAGAATTTTTATAATTTTACATTTTACATTTGGGACTATGATAGATTGCTTGATTTCCAAATGTTACACTAACCCTGTATTTTTTTTAGATAAGCACCATTTGGTCATAATATATTATTCTTTTTTTGTTTGTTTGTTTATTGTTGGATGTGATTTTACATTGTGTTTAGAAATATTGAATCTATAGTCATGAAAGTTTTGATCTGTGAGTTTCTTTTCTTTTAATAATTTTCAAATAGTTTTCATATAAGGGAAATAAAGGCCCCACAAATTGAGTTAGTAGTATTCCTTCCTCATGAGTTTTCTGAACAAGTTTGAATAGAATTTATATTAACTCTTCCTTAAAGATTTCATAGAACTCACCAGCAAAGCTACCTGGGATGTAATTTTTCCTTGTGTGAAGGTCTTTATTTTTAAATTCTTTAGTTGATTTAGTACTACTCTGGTGATCAGCTTCTCACCACATGAGTGTTTTCAAGGAAATTGCCCATTCCATCTAAGTTGTCCAATTTATTGGTACAAAATTGCTCATAATATTCCATTATTATACTATTACTTGATATTGGCAATTTATTTTATCTGTCTTTTTGTCCTTATCACTCTGGCTAGAGGTTGTGAAAGTTAATTTTGTGTCTCAACTTGACTAGGTTATGGTGTTCAACTGTTTGGTCAAACACTGGCTGGTTGGTCCCATGGGGTATTTCACAGATGGGATTAGCATCTAGAATCAGGTCATTTAATGTAAAGGAGATTGCCCTAACATACTTGGGTGGACCTTTTTCAACCAGTGGAAGGTATTAAGAACAAGAACTGAGGATTCAGAAATCAGAAAGAATTCTGCCTCAAGGATTGTGTACCCTCCACTCCCCCCTGAGTTTCCAGTATAAAGAATTCTGATTTAAGATTTCAATTTCACTCTTAACAGACTTTCAAGCCTTTGGCCTGCTCTACAGACTTTACACTTGGCAGCTGCTGCAATTATGTAAGCTAATTCTTTATAATGAATCTCTTGATACATATATATAAACTTAAGGTCAAGAAATATCTCAAGAAGAAAGAAAACATAGGACTTAAGCAGTTGTACTTTGAAAATACAAGTCTGATTAAAGAGTGTATAGATCATATTTAGCTACAAAAGGAAGTGTAAAATTTAAATATTTGCTGGTACAACGATTATAATTCCCTTTAGTGAATTAATTTCTGTAAAAAGAATATGTAATGGGCAAAATTGCAGGGTAATGAATGGTTCATAAATTCAAACTTTTTCTGGCATCCTTATTTGTACAATTGAATACTTCTTCCAGTACTCCTTCTTTACAAGCATTAGGCAGAATTGATCAGAAAATATTTATTGCATACAGAAATTTTTCGAGAGCATTGTACTTGCTATCTATGGGAGTTCTGGAGCTAATGAATTAAAAAAATATATGGGACACTATTTTATAAATTATTTTTCAGCTTGTCAATGAGAAACCACATATGCCAGGATAAAACTATTTTACTTGCATTTCTAAATCTCTCAGTTTTCCCTTGTTTTTAAACACTCTTATTCTTCTATAAAAGGAGATCAAATTAGTTCAGCACAATTAGACCTTCACAAAGTCAGTCCACTTTCCAGCTTTAGTTGGTTCTAAATTATGACTTCAGTGAATTCAAGTAATTCCCCAGGCACAATTATTTTGCTCAATACTTTGTAATTTATAGATTTATCATTTCCACTTTTCCTAAGGAGGCTTTTAAAACCTTTTACTGTCAATCATGTTTATTATCTTTTATAATCAGGGTTTTTCAGTTTACTTTGAATATTTATTATTTCCTAAGTGGAAGCATTCTTAGTAATGCTCACTAATTTTTATTTATTTTTAATTTGAGATTTTGCTCCTTCCTAAATTTATTATAATGGATTTTAAAACAGTGACCAGAGAATTTATTTTCTGCAAAAACTGTAAGTTTCAATATGGAATATGAATTGCACTATGTACCAAGGGATTAAAGAATATTTGTTGAATTGAAAATAATAAATATATCACAATAATTAACATATTAAATTCAACAAACTATGACAGATTAATTGTTTCTTCCACTATACACTCAATGCATAATTGTTCAACTTATTGTTCTAGTTCACCATTCTATGAACTTCTTGTAAACGTGTTCCTTATCTTTTCTTCATTTATTTTTTTATTCATTGCAAAATGACCAGTGCAGAAAGTAAACAAAAACATTTCCCTAGTGGAAGAAAGCCATTATTTTCATTTTTAGCTATCTGGAAAATAGTTCACCAGAACATTTCCAAGAAGTCTATCTTATAAGCAAGATTTTCAAAGTTCGTGTCACTGCATTCCTTGATTTATTCCACAGCCACATGAAAATGATCCAAAGATGATTAGTAGAGCTGTTTGTTAATGGAGATTACCTTCAAATAATCCAGTAATAAAATTAAGAAAATATTTTAAAGGAGAAAAATGGGAAAGAGAAACTACCAAGTTCCCATGAGACAAAATTGAGTGCCTATAATTATAGAAATATAAATAAAAACGAGGAAAGAATTATACCAGGGAATGCCTAGCAGGGTGAAATGACTAAATTAAGGATGATTTGGTTCTTAGATTTGGGAATCTGTTAGGAAAAAACAACAACATGAAAACCCTCCCCCTATGTATACTACTAATTCTGGAAAAAAAATTATAACATATATCTTTTTAAATGCATAATTAAGTTTGTAAGTAAAAAAGAAAGAAAATTTGCAAGCAGCAGAAAGGAAAGTGAAAACAAGTCACTTTCACTGTGAACATTAACACTGTGCATGCCATTTGCTGCTGGTACAGCAATCCTTGGTTTTGAGATATGTTGTCCACATAAACAGGAAATGATGTGAGCTTCTAAAACTTGGTTTGTATCTTAAATGTTAGAATAAAATTTGCAGCAACACAATAAAAAAGTATTCACTGGAGCATATAGGAAACAAGATGTGTGCTTGCTTCAGTTCTGGAGAATTAGGAAATTTCTGACAATATATAGCCATAAGCTTGAGCTCAGAAGGATACATTTTTAAATTTACCATATCTGTGCCATTGGTAAACCAAGGGCTAAAATTTGGCCCTGACTAGATAGACTGCTGAAGCTTTAGACAGAATCAAATCAGAAACAGTCTAGGATGTATCCCAGAAATTGTATCATCTCTCAAACTTCTATCCACTCTGTTGGTTGGAGGAACTGAAAAGATAAAATTTATATTTCCCAAAGTCTTTTTTGTGTGTGTGGGAGGGTTTGCACGTGAATTGGGTTTTTCCAATTAGAATAACTTTCATGAGGTTTGGAAAAAAGTTTTTGTGGTAGAGAAAATCCTCCTGATATTACAGCTGCTGGAAAGCAAGGTTGTGACACTGTTGGAGACAGTTGAGGGGACCAGAATATGCATTCTAGTTGCCAGATGTCAGCCTCATGAGGACTAAAGGCAGGAGCAAAAGACAGACTCCATATTCCAATACCTATCATCAGTTTCACGGATATGGTGACAACAGTAATAACGTCCTGATAGCAAGAACTGTGAAGGATCTGAGAATACCCTACTTGCAACCTGATAAATTCATCTGCCAGTTTCTTTTCAAAGATGCTGGCAGAAGATACCTGTTTCCAGGATCATGGGCAAAGAACTTTATTACTCATGGCATAGCAGAAAGCATGAACTTCATGCTCATGCCAGATCCCCTAGCCCCTCAAATCCCACCTGGGCAATAAGGAGACCTTCACATGGATGCTGCACATCTTCCTGAGAAGAAATCACAAATGAGACTGGTTAATAACAGAGTTACAAAGCCTGGCCTCTTGCCTCAAATTGGACCATCCCTCAAAGGCCGTTTCATCTCCAGAGCTCCCTGTGGGATTGGCTCTGGTCTCTGTTGCAAAGAAATTGCGGTTTAACTTCTTCTTCTGTGACATGCTGATTCCTTCATTCCTTACAAGTAGTTTTCCCAGGAGAAAACCCCAATAGGATAACTGCACACAAGTCTCTATCCAAGATTTTTTTCCCGGGAAACCAACTTAAGACATATACTGAAGTGGATAGGAAACAGAAACCATTCTTGGTATTTAAAGCACATATACCTAAATGCAGGTATTAAGGGCTTAAAAATTATTGAGTTGTTGGAGGAGGAAAGGTTTTTGGCCACCACTGGTTTGTTTGTTTTCCAATATAATAATGATAGTGTTTCCCTCCGTGGTAAAACTTCGTTAAGTTGACTGTAGACCATTATAAAAGATTTGAGATCTCTAAGCTATGTTCTCCAAGCTGGGTTCCTCTGCTGTGAGGCAAACCCACATGTGTGTAGTGTTGAAAGGTCATTTAAATACCACCTGAGCTCACATGGAATAAAATGACCTTGAAGGCAAGTTTTCACTGGATGAAGTGGCTACTGTGAAACAACATCGTGATAAGAATGTGGATCACAAATATGGAGTGGAATAACTTCTGCTCCAGCTTCATACGTTCAGCTGGGAACACCAAAGAGGTTATAGGACTGCCATAAAAGAATATCTTAACCTTTATAGGTACAGGGCTGACGTAGCCAAAAATCAGTTATAGAGTTTAATCCTACAGATTGCTTAATTACAACATTAATTGAATTTATAACTATATAAATTCATCTATATAAAAGGTGGGGTACTAATTGGGAAGAAGTGGTCTCTGAAAATTAGAACAGACACCTTTAAAGCCATCAGATACACCCTACAGAGCTTCTAGTGCGAACAGAATCAGTCGTATCTACATATCTAAGCAACTACTTCCTACTTCCGACTTGCTTAGAAACATTGTAATTAATTGACTGGAAGTGCTTACCTCACAAAGACATGCCAATTTTTGCGTGTACATTCCCACTCACTGTCAGATCCAGCATGTCCTAGAAGGACAAGTACAAAACCTAAGAGGTAAGTATCCCTCAAAAGAATTACAAGATGTTGCTCATTTCTATCAGCAGAAACATGGAGAATATGTGTGGGAATGGATTCTAAGAGTGATGGACTAGAGAGAAAGTAAAATAATTTTATATCGGACCATATTTATCAATATGAGTATACTTATTCGTATTCTAGATTTATCAGGCTAATTACAGTATGTGATAGTTGATTTCTTTGCTTGGTTTGTTGACTGAAACTAGTAAACTCAGAAGTGCCCTATAGTAAATAAACTTGAGAGTCCTAAACTTCCCTGATAGAATACAAATGATGGAATAAACCACACAAGGTGATAGAAGAGTTAAGAGTGGATTTATCTTAAGCTACATACACAAGCTCTTTAATGACACCCCCTTAAAGACCAGAATAAAAAATCTTTGTAAAGGCATTGGTGAGCTGATCACCAGCATCTTTGCAAAGTACTGTGATTGCTGCAGAGATCAAATCCAACAGGGACCTGCCTGTTACCTAGCATCATTCTTTTTCAGTCATGGAGTTGGTAGTGATTTTCCACACCAGAATACAAGTATTTACCTTTTCTGTCAGCCACATTTCTGGATTTGTCACTTCCTTTGAACTCACCAAATAGCTTATTTACAGCTATATATCCCACACACTATTTCCTCTCACCAAATAGCTCATTTTCACGTAAGAGAAGTGATCAATGTGACTGTGAAATTCACTGGTCTTATCGTGAGCGCCAATACCCAGAAGCTGATGGTTGTACAGATCAGTGGAATGGTTTATTTTGTGGAGTACTCAGTTATATTGCCAGCTAGAAGTTACCAGCATCTTGTGAGTTAATGGTGCTAAACTATAAAATGTGATAGATATTCTGAACTGGCCACTGATATATGACACTGTTCCCATATCTCAGAACATCAGGGAAAAAGGGGTAGAAGTGTAAGAAACCCTTCTCTCTGTTGCACTTAATTACATACTCCCAAAATTTTACTCACTCTTCCTGCAACTTTGAGTTCTGCTACTTTAGTATTCAAGGGAGGAATGTTCCCACTAGGGCACAAAAAATGCCTCCATTGAACTGGATGTTTAAATTGCCACTTGAACTCTTCATGCAATTGAAACAAGAAGCAAATAGGGGGACTGATTATGATTATCAAGAGATTGGGGTTACAGGAAGGAAGGTGCATATCTGGAAGTTGGGAGAGCCTCTGGACTACATAATAATTTGTGAATATTGATAGAAGAATATAAAATCTAATTCAGACAAAATCACCAGTGACTCAGAATCTTCAGGGATGAAATTTGGGCTGCTCACCTTACTGAGATTCGAACTCTAATGGTTAGGGTGTTGTCTAGGAACCTAGAAAATATTAAATGATGTTTTAGTTTCATACGCGCTTTAAAAAAATCATACAATGGGTTGGATTAACAATAGGGATTTATTTGCTCATGGTTTGAGGCTAGAAGATTTGCTTCCTCCTAAAGTTGGTATCTTCTGGGTGTTGGTTATCTTTGGGTTTCCTTGACTTTTCTGTCACAAAGCAATGCACATAGCAGAATCTTCTCTTTTCTCTTCTGGGTTCCATTGACTTCCAGCTTCTGGCTACGCTTAGTAGCTTCTCTCTCCCTCTGACTTTCACTGCTTATAAAGGACTCCCAGAATCCACATTAAAATCTACCCTAATTCACTTAGGCCACACTTTTAATGGAAGAAACATCTTGAAGAGCTCTAACTTGCAATGAGTCCACATACATGGGACCAAGGATTAGAACCTGAATATGCAATGTGCAGGACATGATTCAATGCCTAACAAATGATTACTGGGGGAAAGATATTATAAATACCAACTATGCCAATGTGATCAGTTCAGCGTTACAGATTTTAGAAGCAACCTGGTTTTCTGTCTTACTTTTCCTTCAATGAAATTACATTAGGTGTCTAGGTGGTGGCTAACCCTTTAATTTAGGTTTCAAGTTAGAATATATTCAGTTAGAATTGTGACTGAATTAATTGTGCAATTAATATGATACTGTGATCCATGCCATGACTAATGGAACTTAGTACCTTTCCTTCTGGACATAATGATTGTATTGTAAGTGAGATAGTTGCATTACACTACAGGATAAATGACTTCTAGACATTAGAAAGATGAAAGGGAAGAAATGGAGAGAGGGTCTATAGATACATCTGGCTTTTTTTTTTTTTTTCCATTTTTACCAAAATAAATATGAAACAAACCTGGCAAAATGTCAATGTCCCTTTACATTGCAAGGAGTACATGGGTTTTGGCTATATATTTTGCTGTACTAATATGTTTTCAAAATTGATTAAAAGTGAAAATAAAATAAAGTTGGCTTCGTGATTATTTTGTCACCAAACTTGCATGTGTAAATATTTGGACATGGAGACAATAACTCTTTAATTAATGAATTATTGCAATCCTTTGGGATAGAAAAAGAGCATCTTTAAAGCACTTTAATTTCTAAAGAGAAAGAATATATGAATGAGAATAAGAGTAGAATTTAGGAAGGTTCTATTCATTCAAAGACAATGAAAGAATAAAGAAAAAATTACATAAAAATAACATGCAAAAGAATCAAATTGGGGAGAACCTGGAAGACAACAATTTGGACTTTGGATTTGTTGTAGTATGTTGAATAAGGAACAAAAAACTATGGTCCGTTTTTGCAACAAATTAAACTGAGGAGATAAGAATAATATACACTTTAACAAAACAATAATTAAGGGATTTTATCAGACCAAAGAGGATATTACTTCATGGAAAAGGTGTTATAACTTGTTCCAAAAGTAAAATGATACTAATTTCAATCAAGAAAACTATGTGTCTCATCTTGGAATGATTTTGTGCCACTCCACATGAAACCTTAAATACTCTGCCCTATTCATCACTCACTGAGCAACATCTCTTGAAAGCAACATGGTGCTAAGATGATTTTCTATTTCATGGGTTCCCAGTACTCCCTCAGATATGACTTTATTTCAATCACATTCAGGGATAATTTTCTTATATTGTAATAATATTTATCTATGGTAAGTTGTATAAGGATTTATTCTGACTTAATATATTTAATGTGTGCCCTAATATTGGCATGAATAATTAAATCTCATGCTGCAGGGCATAAGCTGATTGCTAGAGGGTTTTTGAGAAGGTAATTTTCCTCTGTGCACAAGACTGTGTGTAATATCAAATTAAGGAGAGAGAAAGAAAAAGAGAGAGTCTGTTGCTCATTACTCTATACGTATTGAAGTAAGGCACCACTCTAAAATTCTACAGGAGATGTTCATTCTAGACATTTTTGTAAAATATTACCCAGTATACTCTATATAAATGTACCTTAGATGGTAATTTTTCATTATTAGCTATAAAAGCATCCATTATTTGTGTTTCACTATTATTTTCTTAAGAGAGATAGCTCATTTCATCATCTTGTCTCTAAAATACTACTTTTTATTTGAAGCTAAGTATCAAAAACTGAAATTGAATCTGAACAAAATCCTTCAGAACTACAAATTTGCTTATGATTTCTGCTCCTCATTTAAAGTTTTTAGTGTGCTTTAAAAAAAATTGTGTAATAAATTACATATAGGGTCTTTGAAGTCACAATTTTTTTTAACTGAGGAGTACAAATTGGCTTAAATGACCTTGGTGTATTTAAATTGCCACAATTTGAAAGCTTTTTGTGAAATAATCTTTGGCAAGATTCATTGTTTTAGATATTATTACATCCATCTGATTTGGTTTTTTTTTCCTGAAATAAGAACTGAATTTTCCTTAAGTGATACATAACATTATCCTGATTAAGCTGGAAAGTTAATTTTAGATTTTATGTTTATCCCTGCCCTCTAAATAAACTTTAGGATGTATCATTCCTCTCTAATGCCAGCATTTCAAAGACTAGCAATGTTGGGGTTTATTCATCAAAGTGCCACCAAAGTATTCTTAACAAGCAAAGCCTCCATTAGAGTAGATAAGAACTGACACAACATAATGGATCACAATGAAACTAGGAGTTCAAAGGGCCGCTGGGGGAGGACCTTTTGCTAATGAAGCAGAACACAGGCAGATATTCAATCAGTACAATTTAGTTCTAATTTATATTTGGCCTGGCATTTGGTTCGTCAAAGGGCCAATTTTAAAACTGATTCCCTCCTTCAGTGCACAGAACCCAAATAAATCAAACAATGTGAAAAAAATGAAACTCAGCCAATCTTTGTCTTTGCCCTCACAAAGGCAACTAGTTGGGAAACAGGAGCTCATGCTTTTGCCCATGGAGTCAGACAACAGAAAAATGGTTACACTTTCTTTATTTCCAATGAGGGCACTTAAAAAATATTCCATTTATTATCTAACAAACCATAAAGTTGTTAGCAACAATTTGGTAAACAAGAGCTCATTTATAGTATAGCTACTTAATGTCTATAGATATTATAAAACAAATGCATATAATATGAAAATAGAACCAGAAATTAAATTATTTAAGACTTTCTCTATATCTATTATTTCTACATCCTTGGGCAAAAAATTTACAAGAATATATACTTCAATAATTTCTAAACAGAACTCAGTAATCAATTTGAGGAACTCAAAATTCAATCCATAATAGTCCTTAATGCTAATGACATGTGACATTTCAAATATGTGGTCAATATGTGCAGCAAGATAATTTTTGAAGCCAGGGTATTTTATAAAATTTAAATTAATTTGTGATTTTTTAAAATTGGAGGTTTTCATAGTAAGATGAAGATCTAAAAACCTGTAATCATTTGAATACCTGTGACCTTGTCTGTTTTTTTGAAAGTTAGATAACTCTCAGGTGTGGTGCCATCTGGTTCGATGCCTTTATCGATGTTAATCTCTAATCTCCTTTCCAATATTTTGTATGGTATTTGAGGAAAAAAATTTTCTACTTTCATTTGAGTTGATGTGGGGAATTCGCATTTTTCTAGGAAATCATCCATTTTGTCCAAATTTTCAAGTTGCCACAATAAAATTGCTAAAAGAATTGCTTATGATTCTTTTAATCTCTCCTGGTATTTGCTATATGGTCATATATTTTATTTGTCAGGCTTATAAAGGGATTGTATGTTTATCAGTCATTTAAAGAAAGAAATTCTGGATTTATTTTCTGTCCCTCAAATATTTGTTGTCTTTATATTGAGTTATGATTTTACTTTATTAGTTACTAATTCCTGATCCTATTTAATTAATTTATTTTACAATTTTTAGGATAAAAAAGTAGGTCCTTGATTTTTCAATTCTTTAACAAGGAGAGTTGTTTTTTGTTTGTTTGTGTGTGTGTGCTTGTTTTTTTTGTGTTGTTTTTTTTTTAGGAGGTACCAGGGTTTGAGAGTTTTTTAAGGCTATAATTTTTCTTCTTAGTGTTCCAGTTTCCCCTAATACTCACCAGGACCAATGTGCTCATTTATGTTACTTATTTGGTTCTCATAGTTATTTAAATTCACATATGCTGGACATCAACTTTGTGACAACTCACAGACCCAGCATATAAAATATGTAAATATGCATTTTTAAGTCTCAGGATCACATTAAATAACCCATAACTCTTCAAGTCCAGGAAACATAAAATGTTTGTTTTTTTTTCTATTTGGGGGAAAAGCAATTTATAAATATCCTCACTTGCCTACTCTCATGTGGCATCCAAATACTCTCAGAAACTAACCACTGAAGATAAGCCTCAGTATATGCTCCAAAGTAAATCAGTATCCAACACAAAGTTAAATAGCAATTCTGAGACCACCTCAAAATGAGATTTTCATAAACTTACTAAATGGGCAATACTAGTAAATACAGCTACCAGTATTTAGAGCTTACTTAATGGTGAGTGCTTTGAGCAGATATTTATGAAAAGCTTACAATAAAGATATTCATGTAAGAGCCAATATGCTGTTTTATTCCTTTTACACTTTGAAAAAAAATGGCATTGTATGATTTGTTACAACACCAATTTGATCTATTAGAAATATACAGAGAACATATGAATACTAATGGCTATACAATGATCATTTTGTGTTTAACAACCAGGCAAGTGGAATGAAAGTCTTCAAAATGTTGAAGTGATAAAAACCAATGACCAATCATAGCCATTAGGGCATCATATGTACTGAGTGTGAGTACAATATTACATTAAAAGCACACAGAAAAAAACAGAGATAGGTCAGCTTTAGGATGCAAACTATTGCCTTTCTTTAAGATAACAGAGTTTCGTGTCAAATAGACATTCAGAGACTTGTACAAGAACACAGATCTTTATTGAAAGGGATTAATGGAATAGTGTAGAAAAATCATATCTTTTGCAGGAGGTTTTCTCCCTAGAAAAACTCATCAGCTGGGAAACCTCATGATGATCTGATCAACTGAAAATATTTGAGAATATTTGAGAACCAATAAAAAAATTCCATGCGGGTGGTTAGTTACAAAATTAATTACAAAAACCTAGAGAATAATTACAAATATCAAAAAAGGTTATTCACTATAGCAGAACCTGTAAAACTCTTAGAAACTAACTTAAAAAATGTAAAGCACCAATATCAGGAGAAATATGAAACAATACAAAGGGATATAAAGGGAAAGTTAACTGAGAGACATTTTGTTTCTTTGGGAGAAGTGAAATTCATTTTTATGAATTAAAATTGACTCATGCTTTCAACAAATCATAATTTTAATGGTATATCACAATAAGTTATGTTGTGATTTACCCAAATTATTTCAATGTGCATATGGAAGAAAAAGAGTGTAATAGCAGAAGCTCACTCAGGTATTAAAAGGTATCATAAAGCTACAAGTAAAACTGTAACACTCATGCCTAAATGAATAGAGCATTGTGCACGGCTGAATTTTAGCTGATAAACAGATATAACAGTACAATGATCTGTACAGTGGCCAAAGCCCATACCTTGATAATTGTTAAATATTTAGAATATCACCTCCTGGATTTGTGTTTATCTGGTAATTTGATTTATGACTAAAGGGTATTTCAAGATGTTGGAAAACATGAGTCATATAATACATAATGTGTGAAATACAGGCAAATAATTTGGAAAAAGAATAAAGATTCCTGGCACTGACATAAATATGAAAACAATAAACAATAAAATATATTCCAAAAGGATTAAACTTTTAAGTGTAAATCATGAAGTCATATAAATATTCTATAAATATGGTTTGTGTTGAGCACAATGCCAGCATAGAAAAAATACCTCTTAATAAATGATTGTTATGATCACTATAATCTTGGGGAACGGTCTATATAAATATGACAAAATATTTTTTAAAACTGAAAAGGAAATTATTTTGACAGAATAAATATAGTAAATTACCATTACTGAAAGTATTATTCATTAAAAACCTTTGACGCTTTGAGAAAACGGGGAAAATTGTAATAGATAGGACCAAAAGTGTTTCTGTCTTTGATATATGAAGTGCTCTTGTGTACTTACAAAAAGCAAAATACCTATAATAAAAAGGAACAAAGTTAATTCTAATGTTCAATAAATATAAAAACTATTCTTAATGTTATTAATTTTAAAATAATAATAAGGAGAAGGATCAGCTTCAGTACAAGGAAATTCAAACAAAATATTGTTTGTCTATAGCAATTTTGAAAAAATATCAAACGATATTTCTCAGTACAAAATGAATCATTAGCCAGACACTGATATGCCAAGTTCGTTTACAAGAAATTTAATTAGCAGGGGTAGGTGTGGGAAAGAGATGGTACTTGTTGCAGTATGAAGAGGGGCACCCAGACTTCCTGCTTTGTCATACAGGCCCTGCCATTGAACAGTTCTCTCACTTAGGTGGTCATTCACTACACCCTCACAAGGATTCAGTCTCCTGGGTGCTAAAACACAGGACTTAGGACTTGGTACCTCTGAGTTCCTTTCCAATTATAAAGCTTTGTGATTTTGTTTTACAGAATTTCATGAATCAATTCACATCACAAACTGCCATAGTTACACTAAAAGAGGTTCTTGAAGCAAGGTTAAAAAAATGTAAATGTAATCAGTGTTTAAAAAAATATGTAGAGCATGTTAAGCAGGTAGTCTCCAAAGCTGAATCTGTTATTAGCCACAGGCATTGTCAATGTAAGAGCTTGATACACTATTTAATATTCTTTTCCCCCTCTCACTTAATATTTAATAAACTTAATGTATTTTGAACTCAATCATTATCAGAATGCATGCTTTAAGTCCCTAATTTTTCAGGCACCAGGATGAATCTAAAGCTTCTGTAACATAAATTAGGGGAAAGAAACTTTCAGAATTCTTTTCTTTACATAATTTCTATCTCACATAATGTTACGGGTTGAATTGTTTCCCCAAAAATGATATGTTGAAGTTCTAACTCCAGTACTTCAGAATGGGACCTTATTTGGAAAAAGGCTCCCTGGGAATGGAATATGTGGGGGTCCAGTGGGGCCTGGGGCCTGGCTTCCTTTCCCTAAGGATAACAGCTCACAGCAAGCAGCTGCCTGCATGCCCTAGGACACAAGTTAAAATGTAACAGACCTCCCTATGGCTCTGGGGAATGTTTTTGAAAATTGACACTATCTAAAATGTACGTCTTTTTTATTACATTTTAAATTCTGAAAAAATGTACAGATGGTACCACAGACTGTAATTTTCTCCAAGCTGTAGAGTTCCTTGCTACAATAACATCACCAGACCACATTCATGTGCTTCATGTGACCCTAGCAGAAACTCTGTTATGAAATGTCTTTGTTCTGAGACCCAATAAATTGCCCCTCATTTTCCCGCCTTTCATAGAGTGACATCTTCATTCTCTGGATCGCTGCCACCAGAGAGAATCTCTCCTGTTCATAAGTCCCAATAAATAAAGCTCATGTCTGATTATGTGTTGAGTGTGTTCTTAGGTCTTGTGGCTGCCCCAATCCCTTCAGGAGCTGGGTTGGAACAGAACAGCTAAATTAAATGAGGTCATACTAGAGTGGGGTGGTACCTTAATCAAATAAAACTGGTGTCCTTAAAAGAGGAGAAGACATACAGACAAGAGAACACATGGCAATGTGAAAACATAGGAGGCAGTGATTGAACTGATGCATCTACAAGCCAAGGAATGCCAAAGATTGTTGGCAAAAACCAGAAGCTAGAAAAGGCAAGGGAGGATTCTTCCCTACATGTTTCAGATGGAACATGGCTCTGCTGACAAAGAGATTTCAGACATCTAGTTTCCAGAATTGTGAGGCAACGATTTTCTGTTGTTTTGAGCTATCGAGCTTGTGGTACTTTGAAACTAAGACACATTATATCACCTTTATTTTTATCTACTCCAATTGGTAGTATATTTAAATTGCTATTTCAAAAGAAGCAGATTAATACTAAAATTCAAGAGCTAATGTCAACTTACTATCAAACATTTCTATTGAACAATTTTAGGATCTTAACAATCTCCTAATAGTGCTCTTGAGGATTCTTGAAATTTTTACATCAATGTCTGACCATTGCACTTTCAAATGAGCTCCCTGAATCTCAATATCAGTATTTTGTCTCTCTCTCTCTATCTCTCTGTCTCTGTCTCTCTGTCTGTCTGTCTCTCTCTCTCTCTCTCTCTCTCTCTGTTTTTCTCTTTATATTTGCTATTCTTTCTCAAACTTCAATTTTTATAATGGGTGCTATTTACCCAATTATATCCTGACCTCCTATCATTCCACTGGCAACCTTAACAATATATAAGGTATTTATAACACTTTTAGTTATGGCATAATGGATATGTGGTACTATTATTTTTTTAAAGCATTAAGACTATATTTCTATGGAATGTTTTTGAAAATTGACACTATCTAGGTTTTACGGCCTATTTATTCAATTTTAAATTCTGAATCCATGAAAATATTTTAGTTTATTCTAAATATCCCTTATTTGGGTGGGTTATTTTTCCACTTCTGGCTTCCCTATATTTTGCAAAATGTTTGTTGATCTGAGATTTAAAGTTGTTTTTATTTCTTAATGTTTCTTCATTGTTTTGTACTCAACAAATGCTTCCTTTAAGTAAAAAAATAATAAAATTTGATATTTATTTACTTTGGCAGTCAATGAGATCCTGCTGATATGTGCATAAGCATAACCTCTGGAATGACCTCCCGACTCACTTTGAAGTCTCTTAGCCATATAAGCTCATTTATCTTTACCCTTTCCCCCTTTTGGTCAGGGTCTTTTTCCAGTTGCATTGCTAGAGGGTGCTTGGGAGTAATCCTTTGGTGCCAGGGACACTCATTCCCAGGAGTCATGTCCCAAGCTGGGGGAAAGATAATGCTTTTATATGCTGAGTTTGGCTTAGAGAGAGGCCACTTTTGAGCAACAAGGAGACTCTCAGGACATAACCCTTAGGTATCCCATAATTCTAGGCTAAGTTTCCATTTCAAAACTAAATACTACCACAAATAGCAGAGCTCCAGAGGGCTCTGGAAATCCAGACACTATAGGCAGGGCAGACAGCTCAGGAGTTTGGAGTCCTGACAGTGGGCCCTACTTTGGAATTTATGCTCCCCAGTGTGACAGAGTTGGACTCAGTTGTAGTTTCGCTACACATGGCTCTTCTGCCCCTTGTATTTGAACCTATAGTTAGTATTAGAGTTGATAGGTGTATGTCCAAGAGACTTAAATCTTTGAGCTGTCCATGTGCCAGCTGGGCCCTAAATCTAAACAGAGTTCCAACACCCACTCTCCAGTTCATTTGACTCAACCAGGACAACTAACAAGGAGATGATGATAGACAACGACCATCCCAAGGAACAGAGAGAGTCTGCAATTGAAAGCAAGATAGTCCCATCCTTCTGCCCCATGAGATCTAAGCCCCCTCTTTGTTAGAGGTGGAGTGGGCATCAACATCACAAAATCCTCAGGACTGGGAAATGAACGATGGACTAGGGTAGACTCACCGGTATTGTACTATAAACTTATTGTGATTCTAGTAATGTAAGAACTTATTCATTGATGTGTAGGTAGTGGCCACTGGAGGTTCTGAGGGGAGGCAGAGGGAAAAACATGTGTAATATGGAGAAATTTTTGGGACTTGGGAACTGTCCTGAATGACATTGCAATGACAGATACAGGCCATTATATATCTTTCCATAACTTACAAAATTGTGCAGAAGAGAGTGTAAACTACAATGTAAACCATAATCCCTGCTTAGTGGCAATGCTTCAAATGTGTTCATCAATTCCAGGGAATGTACCACACTAATGAAAGAGGTTGTTAATGTGGGAAAATGTGGGAGGGATAGGGAGTGGGGTATATGGGAATCCCTTTTATTTTTTACATAACATTTATGTAATCTAAGTATCTTTATTTTTTTTAAAAAAAAAAAAGTAAATTAAAAATAAACAAATAAATTGAAAAGGAAGAAGAGAAAAACATGTTTAGAAAGATGAAGTTAATGTTCCAGCTATGATGAATAGCTAAGGAAAATGGAATCAAGTATAAATGAATATCTAGTTAAATCCAAGTACATAAAAAAATATGTTAGCATTAAACAATACACTTGGAGATCCAGCTAACTATCCTTTTGATATTTCAGAAATAACTTGCTTTTGACAGAAAATTTAATTTGCTTATGTCCACAAAGACTTCATTTACTGAGGTACCATATTTGGAATGCAGTAGTGCCAGTGCAACAATTCAAAGATTCTAGAAATCTCAAATTTTCTATGTTCTTCACCATCACGCCCACCTTCTCTCTGGGCAGGGCATATTAACCAAACTTTTCGGCTCTTTGAATAAGATAATGGAAAAAAATTCAAATTCTACCCAAACGAATGACAGCAATAATTTGTTGCAGTGATTTTATGTCAGATAACTGCAAATAATGGAAGTTAAATTGAACAAAAGCCTGTTTGACTATTTGATTGGTTAATAATTTTCTGCATCAATCTATACAGCATAGGAAATTTTATTATGTTTACTTCATAGGACATAAATGTTCTCAATTATTTTAATAGCAGAGGGAAAAAGCGGGAAATGTGCAAGAATGGATACATCTAACTTAAGGAGTAAAAAAACAGATCATAGTTGATGGCAGAAGAAAGGTAGGGCTAAGTATACCAACAGATGCTCCCTAACATTCTGATTAAATGTAATTCCTTAGATAACCTTCTATATTTCAAATATTGTAGAAGTCATGTGAGCTACTATAATTCTGGGACATTTTTGTATAGGTGCAAATGAAATGTTGCACCATTAATCCTCATGGGAGTTAGATACTTAAGCATGCTTTACTGAAGCCTTTCAGAGTTGCCATGTATCTTCCTGATAGACCGATGCATTACAGATGACAAAAGACCATTGCACTATTCAACCCCACAATCCCATAGGTTTCATTAAATATAAATCAAAATGTGTGCACCTAACATAATCACAATAGGCATTTTTAATCAATGGGATATATTAGCCACTCAGATTATTGAGAAATTACTGGGTTTTTTGGCTGGTATTATTAGGTAATTTTATAATCTACCCCTCTGAAGACTGGAGTTTCCTCCTTGTGAATGGTTTAGAGAAAGGTTCACACCAAGATGACACCTATTTTGTTAAAGTCTCCAAGACATGAAGAATAGATTTTCTAGCTTATCGTTGTTCTCTCCTAACTCCCACGTTATCTTCCATGAATGGCTCAAATATCATTCAAGGCAGGTTCAAGTTCAGCAACAAGGTTATATATAATCTTAAAACAATTCAAATCTGACAAATTATGAATGAATATATATATATATATTTAAATCTAGGATTTCTGGAGTGTCTCATAGAAAGTCAACTCACTGCATATGCCACAACTCATCTCTATTAAAGGGAATTTCATAGGGTTCTAACTTAACTGTTTACTTTTCAAGATCTTAAAGTTACTCAACTAAATGTTCCACACCAATGCAAGATACTGGTGGTAGCGTGGTGTATGGGAATCCTATATTTTATGCATGATTGTTCTGTAAGTCCAGAACTTCTCTAATAAAGAAAAAAAAATTAAATCATTTAACAATTTATAGTCTTTCAAATGTCTTTTAAACAATATTTCTTCAATTTTTTCAAGAAAAAGCTATTTATTTATTTTTCAGAAAAATAATGTGTAACTACAACATTGTAATTTTATTCTCCAAAGGACAATACAGAAGAACAAAAAGAACTGCTTCTCTGCACCAAGTGCTAATTTATAACCAGTGAAGAATGAATTGTAACTATTGAAACTTTGGGACAAAGCTATAATGCAATGTTAGTTTTCAAGGTAGCAGGTGAAGGAAAAGCTGAGTATTAACAGCAGGTACCCTACAATTTTAGTAAATCAAATTTATTTTATAAATCTAGAAAAAAATGACATTCATATCATCATGATTTTATACAGAAATATTTTAAAACTTCAATATAATTCAGAACAAAGTAAAAAGAAATCATTTGACTGGACTAACAAATCCTTGTATTAAAGAAAAAAAGCAGGGGTATGAGAATATACCCTACAAGAGCGAGTATGGTTTACAAGTGACTCAAAACTAAAAATAATTTTACAAGAGAATCTAAAACAAAGGGTCATGGAGAAAATATTTTTTATTTGTATTTGAGGAAAACAAGCAAGTGGTAGGTCTGTAATTTCATTATGATTGTTATCCAGGAAGCAAAATTCCTCAACTTGTTTTTGCTTTTATTTCAATCAAGGCAATGAAGGATTGAAAAATATATTGGTAAAAGGTAACAGAAGCCTAGGAAGAATAAAAGGATTTTAAAAACTGAGTATTCCTGTTTCAATCAAATTCAAATCTCATGGTCTAAATTAATCCCAATACCCCTCCCTGACAAAATATTAGTAAACAAAATTCCTGAATCTCTTTCTGTGTAGTCTGATGAATGGCAGAAGTAGTTCTGAAATACTAATGATTTATGAATGTTATTCTATTATCAAGAAGAAAAATAAACTGATGGATCAAATCACAAAATGAAGAGTTTAAATCTAATTTCAAGCAAGTTTTCAAAAGTGATTACTTAAATAAAAGCATATAAACACCTAAGAGCTACTTGTATATCTGATAGAAACCAGAATGAGTTCTTTAATCTATTTTCTCTTTTGAATGTTATCACAGGAAAGATAGAGTACATCTTAACTTTGGCAAGATATCTGATACACTCTATAAAATCTTCATGGAATGCTGGATTACATGGATTGATTCTAAAACAAGTCTGCAAACAACTATTTGAATGATCATTCATATTTTCAATATTCAATAGCTATCAACATCATCTAAATTATTTCCTTTATCTTACATATGTAAAGAGTATAATTTACTAATTTGAGAATAACTTGAATCAAAGAGGAAAAAGTGAATAAAACAAAGAGTCACCTTCAACAGAAATAAAAGTAAGATTCTGGTTTAAGATCTCAAAACAGAGATTCCATGAAATTCACAATTAAAAAGTCTGCCCTAACAACATCATAGGAAAAAAATGCCCTGCCACCTGTGGGGGAAAATTCCAGAAGGACAAAATAAAACATAGAGAAAATACTTTCTGGAATATTTAAGGTGACTTTAAAAGAAAAAGAAAAAAGAAAGAAAGAACTAATGCATTATAAGAAATTAAGTACTTTAAAACAAGTATCATATCTAAAAGGAGGCTTGAGTTTAGATGGGGTTAAAATCACCACCCAGACTGGATTGTATTCCAGGCACCACACTTCACAGGAAAGAGATAAAATAGGCCCCAATCAGCAGAGTAAGCAGGAAGGCAGAGGGACTTGGAGCCAACTCATATGAAAAATGGCTAATAAAACTGCAGATTTTAGCTTAAAGAATAGAGCATTTCAGGGGATATGACAGACATTCAAATATGTTCAAATATTTCAGGGGCATCTATGCATAAAGGATATTAGACAAGTTATGAATAATTCTCAGAAATGAATTAGAGCCAGTAATTTTAAAAGCTACAGGGAGATGTATTGCACAAAAAGGTAGATATTTTCAAAGTTGGAATGAAAGTTTCACTTGTATATAGGTTGTTATAAATTACTCAAAGTTTTCTGGTATAAGATAAATGACTATTTTCCAGGCATATTTGAGAGAATTCAATCAAAGAAAGAGTAAACATCTGGTTGACCAGATAACTTTCACCATACCCCTAAACTGTAACGTTCTCTAAATTAGCTATTTTATATTAGGGGAGAAAGAATAACTATGATTTAGATACTTAGATTATTATTATTATTAACTTTGATATAATTTTGGAAAAAGAGGAACTGTTTTATGTTAAAATCCTCAAATAAAGAAAACAAACATTTTGGCATGTATTTTTTTTTTCGTAAGGCAGTGGTTCTCAAAATTAGGCTGTGAGATCAGATTTCGCATGCTAACCCCAAAGTTTCTGATTCAGTAGGTCTGGGTGGGGTCTGATTATTTGTATTTCTAACAAGTTCCCACAGGAAGCTGATGGGACTGGTCTTTGGGACCACAATTTCTGAACCCCTGCCTTAAAAAATTGGGTTTGTAGTATCATTGCTATGTTTTCAAGCAAATTAAGCTCCCATCTTGGAGAGTGTAATTTGAGCTCCAGATTACTGTTGAGAATGTCTAGCCTTCCCACAGTATGATTATCTGAAGCATGATAAAAATTTGCTTCTCTACAAAATGATTCTTCCTTTTAAAATTGCCAGTTTATTTTATTAACTAATATAGTATATAAAATTTACAGATTTTCTATCAATTCTTCTTAAATCCTTTCCACTGGCTCCTTGTCAATCCTAGACTAATAGCCAAAAATTTTAATTCTTTAGGGGATGCTCCATTATCTTTCCACTCTTAGCCTCTTTTAACAAAGTCCCTGACTCTCCTTCCTTCTAGAAATGTTTATTCTTGAAATCCTTAAAAATACTGAAATTTCCTTACAGGCTTTTGGAAAAAAAAAATGTCTTTCCTCTTACTTAGAACACTTTTACCCCTTCTTTTACTAACTTCAACTTTTTTTCTTTCATGTTTCAGTTACATTTTCTCTTCACTTACCTCTCCAACTAAGACCAGATTTAATGACCCTCCTGTGCACTTCTACTGCACCCTTTAATTACATCAACCTGTTTTTTTGATAAATTAGCTATCTCTCAGACTGATTGTGTAGTTACTATATACTATTGAAACCTCTGCACCAGCACATACTTAAATAAAAGCATGCAAATATTAAAAATTTAAAGACATTTGCTTCATAATTTTCAACTGTTATCAGTCATTGTTTAAACCAAATATACTTTCTTTTATATATGAGCAGAACCAGTCTAATCTGAAAAAGAGTGTTGAATGGCTTCTTTGGGGATCTTTTACTGTAAGTTGTCATTAAAAGTCTCCAAAACTCTTTTCCCAAGCCACCCTGGCAGACAGTCATGCTAATTAAAGTGATTTCCTCTGGAGGTTCTGTTCCTATTTCTTGTTCAATCTCCCAGGCCTTGTTTGTGATATGACAGGTTGTGGGTTTGACTGTCTTCTGCTAATGTGATGTGCCTGTTAAAGATACCCGCATGCACTGCAAATTAATATTCTAACTCCTCAATGCTGTTTCATTATTTTCTTTGGTCATGCAGCAACTACAGCAGTAAGGTAATATTTGTAACTTAAACTAAGTTTCCACCAAATTGTGTTTCCTTTAATATGCAACTATTTTTCTTCATTAGTTATTTTAAATAAATATAGAATCTGTGATATTATAAGTTTAAACACTACTTAATACTGCTTTTCAAACACAAATCAATGTTCTGAAAGTTTTGACATTCAATCTTTGATACAGAATTCTTGCCATTAGTACAATGGTTATCTACTTTGATTGCAGTTTAGAATCACACAATCTTTTAAATATCCATGCCTGTGCCCCAATCTCAGAAACTCATTTATTTGGCTGAAGGAGGAGATCAGATTTCTGAATTTTTAAGTTCTTCCTGGTGATTTTAATGTGCAGTCAAGAGTGATGCCACTGCTTATAGAGGTCCTTGGAGTCAGACTACACCTAGAATCCCATTCCTGGAATATTCATAAATAATTTTTTTTAAAAATCCACAGAGATACAGAATCTTTGCTGGCAGTTTTACATAATGTGCATGATGATGGTAGCAAAATGTGTTTTCTGTTGAGAGCCAGAAGATTTCATTTATAACTGCTAACAGGTAAATTCCCAACAGATGATTATTTTGCTGCCAAAAAAGCTTTTCATATCACCCGGCTTACTTTCCTGAAAACAACAATAACATAAAAAAAGAAGTAATTTTGAGATTGTTTTCCTTCAGTATGATAAGGGAAAAAAGAAATAAATTACATTAGCTTCATTTAAAAACTAGGTAATTCTAACAATTGGAACCTTATTCCAAAGGCAGCTGAGTCTATCTCTTCTGGTGGTGCAGAACCCTATAACTCATAAACTTTGGTAATTTCAATGAACTGTTAGGTTCAGAAAGTGTCCATAAATAATAGTTATAGAATTATGGAAATATTAGTGGCAAAGTAAGTACAAAGTGACACTAAACATTGGAATGAACTAGAAGAGCAGGTAAGAGAATATGAAAATAACATAAAATTTTGGTTTACAAGTTAATACAAATGTAAACCACCAAAGCATGGCATTGTTCATTGTTCTTTTTGTTTTGCTTATTTTGTTTTTGCAATTGCTTTACTATTCAGATTCTTGGGTAATTTTTCACTCCTGGAAAATTTGGACCAGCCTAAGGACTATCAAGTAACAGGCCAAGTATCTCTTGAGAAATTCCAATACTTCTCTCAATGTGCCATGTGTTCCAGTGGCAAGTAACTCTGTCAGAAGGAATTAATCTTCCATAGTAAAACCTTAGTTTGTTAATTATCATTAAATATTTCAAAACCGTAATGTTGGATCCAGTCCTGGTAGAGATTGAGAAAAGATGAAAGCTGATTCAAATTCCTTCTTTTATATCTGGAAACATGAAATTCCATACTTGAGAGGCTATGTCACAACTATATTAAATAATTAAATAGATAATGCAAGGGAAACTTTGGTGTTTATATTATATATAAAAGCTATAATTTTAAATGACAATCATGAGCTTCCTCACTTGACAAAAGAAGATATTAATCTACACTAAAATTTTTAAACTACAAAGTTCTATGATGTGTTTAACATTTAGGGTAATTTCACAATTAAAGAATAATTATTTTTCTGTGTCAGATGTTGCATACTTAGTTCATATTGTATGAAAATTTTAGGAAGGGTCTAGGAGATTTTGGAGGCTCAATTTTAGAATTTTTCACTTGAATGATGAATACTTAGTGATTTAATCATCCTGTAATTTGCTTGCTCAACATTCAGCAGCACCAAGAATATATTATCTGTTCCCATCTAATTCCGTGCATCTTGGTACACAAAAGAAAGTGCTAAACCAAAGTAATCCCTAAGACATTCTGAAATATCTTGCAAAAACACATATGCTGAAACAAACACTTTCGAACACTCTTTGAACTATTTTTTTTTAAGATTTATTTATTTATTTCTCCCCACCCCCGCCCCCGCCCCCACATTGTTTTGTACTTGCTGTCTGCTCTCTGTGTGTTCTTTTGTGTCTGCTTTTCTTCTCTTTAGGCAGCACCAGGAACCCATCCTGGGGCCCTCCAGAGTGGGAGAGAAGCGCTCAATCTCTTGTACCACCTCAGCTCCCTGGTCTGCTGTGCCTCTTACTGTCTCTCCTCTGTATCTCTTTTTGTTGCATCATCTTGCTGCGCCAGCTCTTCACATGGGCCAGCACTCCTGCGCAGGCCAACTCGCAACTCAGGCCAGCTTTCCTCTAGGGCCAGCTCGCCTTTCACCAGGAGAATCAAACCCTGGACCTCCTATATGGTAGATGGGAGCCCAATCGCTTGAGCCACATCTGTTTCTCTGAATTATCTTCTAAGGCTAAACATATGCCTAGTCTATGACCTAGTAATTAAACTCTAAGTGAAGTGAGTATACAACATGTCCAACAGAAAGAATATGCAGGAATGTTCATAATAGCCTCAAACTTGGAACAACTCAAATGTCCATCAACAGTAGAATGGAAAATAAAATGTGATTTTTCATATAATGGAACATTCCAAAATAATGAAAACAATACACTTCTATTACATTCAACAACATGGGTAAATTCACAGACATAATGGTTAGCAGAAAAAGTCAGATATGAAAGACTGCTTATGGTAGATTTCCATTTATGTGAAATTCAAAGACAAAACTAATTTATTGTGAAAAAGTCAGAATAGTGGTTACATTCATAGGATGATACTGACTAGAAATGGCAAGAGAAACCTTCTGGCCTGCTGGGAATATTTTATATGATAATCTGGATGTAGAGATTTTACATATGTAAAAATGTGTTGAAATGTGCAATTAAGATCTTTGTATTTTATCTGATTTGACCCAATTAAAAATTTAAAAATTGATGTTTTTCAGTATTCTTCTTTCATCATCCAGCCTGGGTACTTATCACAATAACTTGAGGAATAGTGTTTTATACATGGCCAGCATATAATTTAAATCCTGTGCACAATTCTTAAAAGACAGCATCATAATACTCTTTCTAAAAAAATACTCTAAAATAGATACTGATCAAAATAGATTGAAAATAGATTCATTACACTTCAATATGTACAACTATAAAATGATATTTAGACATTTGTAACACTTGAGTTTTTTTAAAAAGCCAAGGTCTACTGGCGAGTAGAGCAGCAATTAATTCTAAAGCTGCTAGAGCAGAATTTCCCAAGTTGTGTTTCCCGGGATAACAGAAGGTGTTCAAAAATTTCTATGGTCCATTTAGTTGGGAAAGTCTAGATTAAGCAACGTTTGGAAAGTTTCTCGAATTTAATATGCTCTTGTGTATTATGTATTCTCACAGTAGCATAATATGCAGTTTTTTTCAAATGATTTGGCCATTAGAATCCTTTCTCAGCAGAACGTTTTGCAGGAATAATGTTCTCTGGGACAATAAATGTAAACTTCTGGGAGGTGAATAAGGGGCTTCATTATATCAATCAAAAGGAAAACATCCTAAGATCTTGAAAACAGTTTCCCAAGGAAAGGAATACTGAGTACAGTAACAGGTTTTGAACTGTAGCACATAAGCCAATTCTATTTGTTTTAAAATGCAGTGTTTTTCATTATAATGGTGAACATAAACAATGGGCTAAAATTTCACAGAGATTTGAAAGGTATTGCATTTATCTTTTTGAGACTATATAGTTGCTTGGAATATTAAGTTTTGAAGAAAAAATTTCCATGTAAGAGCTGAAAATCTCATAAATTAGTAAAAAAATGCATGTGGTGTAGATATTTGTGCATAAAATATACACATATGTTACATATGTATAAGTACTTTGAATGTTTTAAAACAAATATGCCAGAAAAAAATATTGCAATTTGTGAAGTCTCTATCTACTCTTTGTTAGGCGGACAGAATTTTATTTCTAAATCTACCACTACTTTAATTTAGCATATTTGACAATGACAATTAGGACCTAAATTTTTCATCAGTAAAATGAAGACAATAGACTTATGGATCAATAAAATCTCAAGTTTAATTTCATTGATGCTTTTGTAATGGATTTATAAATATATGCAATGATGCTTCCAAATATTTAGGTTTCTCTCCTGGAAGAACTTTCAGAATCTTCCTCAATATTTAAAAATATATTTAATTGTAGCAAGTTTTCATCCATTAGGAATATGGTTGATTTTGGAACTAGCCAAAAGCCATTTGAAATCATAGCTCACAAAATCAGCCATGTATGGGGGTGTTATCTTAAGACCATCCATAACAATGATTGAATTTTTCTTAAGCAATAGAAATATTCTCTGCAAACAAAACCTTTGAGGAATCACCACACATACATACAGATAAAATCTAGGCAAAGTAGCAGTATTGAGTCAAGAGAGCTTTCTGCACAACCTTATGCTTCCTTCTTTTCTCATGCAATTGTTTCTTGGTCACACCCAAGTAATTTTAAGGCTAAGTACAAAACAGAATGAAAATTAGTAATCTGGTTCCATCACTCGTAGATGCCTCCCTATTTTTTCAAATGTTCCTAAACCTTGATTCATGTATATTATCAAGCAAAGAAAAGAAATAACTTTTGTTGTCATAGATTGGACACATTATTTTCATTATAAAATGATGTGAAATGTACAACATTAATATGAGATGAAATATACAATTTATTTCCACATATCTCAAAAGATTAAAAATCCAAAATGAATTTCTCGCATAAATACAAACAAAAGTATAAAGTCAAATATTCAATTAATGAAAGTAAATTGATGTAATGAGTGACATACTGCTGAAGCTATAGCTACACTTTCCAGGAATGTGGAACTTGATATGTTGAAAGTACATTTTACTTTCTTATTCTTTAAGAATTCTTAAAACTCTAAGATATGTGATAAACTAAGAGAAATATCCTCATTAAAATAGTTGCAGGTTCTTTAATGATGTATTTTCTTAATTGGAGTTTTTGTTTTTTATTTTGTTTTTAGTTAAAGAAATTGTATATTTACAGACAAATCATGTAGAAAGTACAGAGTTCCCATACAGCGCCCACATACTGTTTTCCTATTGTTAGCACATTGCATTAGTGTGGTACCTTTGTTACAATTGATGAAACAATATTATTATAATTATATTATTAATTATTTTCAGTAATTTACATACGGTTCACTGTGTTTTACTGTCCTATGTTTTTGTAAAAAATATTTACTTAAATAACATATATACAAATATATAATTCAGTGATTAAGTACATTTACTGTGCTGTGCTACCATCACAACCATCCAGTACCAAAACTTTTCTACCACCCCAAACAGAAACTCTACCAATGAAGAATTAGCACCCCATTCCCTATCACCCCTCTAGCCCCTGGTAAGCTGTATTTTAGTTTCTGACTCCATGAACTTACTTATTCGAATAATTTCATATCACTAAGATCACACTCTATTTCTTCTTTTGTGTCTGGTTTATTTCAACGATGTGACATCTTCAAGGTTCACCCATGTCGTCAAATGTACCAGGACTTCATTACTTCCTATGGCTGAATAATACTCCATTGCATGTATATCCATTCCTCCTGATGGACACTTGGGATGTGTCTTTTGACAATTGTAAGTAATGCTGCTGTGAACATTGATGTCCAAATATTTGTTCAAGTCCCTGCTTTCAATTCTTTTGGGTATATACATGGAAGTGGGGTTGCCAGTTTATATGGAAATTCTATACTTAACTTTCTGAGGAACTGCCAAATTGTATTCCACGGTGGCTGTACTACTTTACCACAATGAAAAACAATGAAAAAGTGTTCCTATAATTCCATATCCTCTCCAACACTTGGTATTCTCTATTTTTTTGTTTCATAGTAACCATTCTAGTGGGTATGGAATAGTATCTCATCATGGTTTTGATTTGCATTTCCCTAAAGTCTAACGATACTGAGCACATTTCATGTGCTTACTTGTATATTATCCTTGAGGAAATGTCCATTCAAGTTTTAGCCCAGTTTTTAATTGGGTTGTTTTGTTGTTGAAATACCAAAAATTGTGGTTTCCAAATATTTTCTCCTATTTTGTAAGTTGTCTTTTTACTTTCATGCTGAAGTCCTTTGATGGACAAAAGTTTTTTAATTTTGCTGAAATTCCATTTATCTAATTTTTCTTTTGTTGCTCATGCTTTTCTTGTAGTCTAAGTAACCATTGCCTAACACAAGGTCCTGGAGATGCTTCCATATTTTTCCTTCTAGAAGTTACATAGTTTAGGTCCTTATATGTAGGTCTTTGATCCATTTTGAGATAATTTTTCTATATGGTGTGAGGTTGGGGTTCACCTTCCTTTTTTTTGCAAATGACTATTTTGTTTTCTCAGCACCATTTATTGAAAAGGCTATCCTTTCTCCATTAAGTGGATTTGGTACCCTTGTCAAAAAGTAGTTGGCCATAGATGTGAGGGTTTTACTTGAATTCTCAACTCAATTCCATTGGTCCATATGTCTGTCCTTGTTCAAGTAACATGCTGTTTTGATTACTGTAGCTTTGTAATAAGTTTTAAAATCAGAAAGTGTGAGTCCTACAACTTGGTTAATTTATATGATGGCTTTGGATAGTCAAGGCCCCATACCCTTCCATATAAATTTCTGTGAAGAAGGCTATTGGAATTTTGTTTGGGATTCCACTTGATGGTGTCACACAGATCTCTTGATTTTTGTTCACTTTTTTTCTTTCTTTTATCTTTCTGCTACTTAGCCTTAAACATATCAAATGCCTTGCTGTCTAGTTCACTTATTCTTTCTTCTGCCATGTCCAGTCTGCTGATGAAACCCTCCAGTGAATTTTTCATTTCAGTTATTGTGGTCTTCGACTCCAGTATTTATGTTTGGTTCCTTTTAAAAAACTTATATCTCTTTACTGAGATTCTCATATTGCTCATTCAATGTTTTCCTGATTTACTTAAGTTCTCCACGCTTTTTTTAAATCTCCTTGAACATATTGAGCATATTAAAAATGTTATTTTTAGAGCCTTTGTCTGGTATGCCCAAAATTTTGTATTTTATGTTGATGGTTTCTGTATTTTTATCTTGTTGCATTGGGTGGGCCACAATTTCCTGTTACTTTGCATGTCTTGTAATCTTTTTTGGCACACTGTACATTTTAATATTTTAATGTATTAACTCTGGAATTTAGGCCCTGAGCATCTGGTCCTTAAGTTTGCATCCAGCTAGTAATATGACAGAGATTTTAAGTGCCAGGAGCTAACGAAAATAAACCAAAGAAAAAAGCACCTTTCACAGTCTAAACAAAATGTGCTCACCCTCAGAGTTTAGCCTTCCTACCTTTTTTAGCCATTTTTTTTTGAGAGATATTTATATGCCTGTAGCTGTTTGGCAGTTTGATGTAATTATAAATTCCAAAAATATATATTGGATTATGCTTGTAAACTGGTATGCTAATCTGGGCATGATTAAGTTATGATTAGGGCATTAACTGGGCCACATCAGTAGGGCATTGAACCCCACCCCTTAGTGGGGTGGGAATCAAATATAAAAGGCAAGGCAATGGACAGAGGGAGGAATTTTGATGTTGAAGTTTTGATGTTGGAGTCTTGTGCTGGAGCCCCGGGAAGTAAGAGAACTTGGTCCTGAGGAAGGAGAGAAGGCCCCAGAATAGAGACAAGCCATTTGCCTGATAGTCTACAGCTGGCCTTGTGAAGGAAACAGGAGAGCTAAGCCCGGAGAGAAATGCAGCCCTGGGAAGAGAGGAACCCAAGAAGCCTGAACCCTGGCAAACGTTGGCAGCTGTCTTGCTCCAACACGTGGCAATGGACTTCGGTGAGGGAAGAATCTTATGTTTTATGGCCTGGTAACTGTGGACTTCTACCCCAAATAAATACCCTTTATAAAAACCAACCCATTTCTGGTATTTTGCACTAGCACCCCTTTGGCTGACTAATAAAATGCCTTACAATCCATCCAAAGCGTACATTCAGTGGGTTTTGGTATAATCACAGAGCTGTGGTTTCATCACTACAATCAATAATAGAGCATTTTCCTTACACCAATAAGAAAACTCCTCACCCCTTAGCAGTTAACTTTCAAACCCTCTATCCATCTTTGGCTAATCTAATTCCATCTCTATAAATTTATTCACATTTAAATTTTATAAAATCAGAGTTAAACAATATGAAGTATTTTGTGTCTGGTTTCTGTCACTTATGATAACCCTTTCTCTTTTTTCACAATTGATAAAAATATTAATATATTACTATTCATTACAGGCCATATTTTGCTTAAGTTGCATTTTATCTCAGATTCCACCCTATTATTAACATCTTATAATATGAACATACATTTATTCGGCTTTATTGAAGAACATTCTTAAATTTGTACTATTAATCATACAGATCATCTGCAACAGGGTTCACTATGCTATATAGTCCTGACTTTCATCCTTTAGCTTTTCTTCTAGTGACATATACAACTTAAATTTTCCCTTTCAACTACAGTAATACCCCCATACTGGCACTGCTAATTACATTCACTCTAATATTCTATAATCACCTCTATCCAGTTCCAAATATTTACAATCAACCTTATTACCAATTCTGTACAAATTAAGCCACTGCTTAATTTTCTGTCATCATTCTATCTTCTGGTGACCAACCTTCTAGCTATTAACTCCATGACTTTGTTTATTATATTTAGTTCACATTAGTGAGATCATAAATATTTGTCCTATTGTATCTGGATTGTTTTATTCAAAGATCATCAATGTTGTCATGTGCATCACAACTTAATTTCTTCTTACAGCTGAATAATATTCCATCATATGCATATGCCACATTTTCACCTTCTTGACAAAGTCCTTAGAAGTACAAAAACATTTAATTTTGAGAAGATCCTATTTATCTGTTTTCTTTCATTGCTCTTGCATTGGGTGTAAGGTTTAAGAAACCACTTCCTACCACAAGATCTTGAAGATGCTTTATATTTTCTTCTAAGAGTTTTATGGTCCTGGCTTTCATATTTAGCTCTTTGATCCATTTTGTGTTAATTTATATATAAGGTGGGAAATAAGAGTCCTCTTTTATTATGTTTGAAATGTAAAACCAATTCTCCCAACACCATTTGTTGACGAGACTGCTCTGTCCCAGTTGAGTGGGCTTAGCAGCTTTGTCAAAAATTAATAGACTGTAGAGATGAGAGTCTATTTCTGACCTCTCAGTTCAATTCCATTGATTAAAAGATGTCTATCTTTCTGCAAATAAAATGCTGTTTTGATCACTGTAGCTTTGTAGTATGTTTTTAAATCAGGAAGTGTGAGTCCACTGACTTCATTCTTCTGTATTAAGATATTTTCTTAATTTCATTTATTTCATCTCCAGTGTTAATTATTTCTTTCCTTCTGCTTGCTTTGGGATTAGTTTGCTGTTTTTTTTTTCTAGTTCCTCCAGGTGTACAGCTGGGCCTTTGATTTTAGGTCTTTCTTCTTCTTAAATGTAAGCACTTACTGCTATAAATTTTTCTTTCAGCACTGCCTTTGATGTATCCCATAAGTTTTGATATGTTCTGTTCTCATTTTCATTTATCTTGAAATATTTGCTTATTTCTCTTGCAATTTATTCTTTGACCCACTGGTTGTTTAAATACGTGTGGTTTAACCTTCATATATTTGTGAATTTTCCTGTTCTCTTCCTGTTATTGATCCAGCTTCATTCCATAATGATCAGAAAAAGTGCTTTGAATAATTTCAATCTTCATAAATTTATTGAGCCCTTTTTTGTGACCCAACATATGGTTTGTCCTGTAGAAAGATCCATAGGCTCTTTAGTTAAATGTATACCCTGCTGTTTTGGTACGCATTGTTCTATATATGTCTGTTAAGTCTGGTTCATTTATCATATTATTCAAGCTCTCTGTTTCCTTATTGATTCTCTATCCAGATGTCCTATCTATTGATGACAGTGGTATATTGAAGTCTGCAAATATGATTGTAGAGATGTCTATTTCTCCCTTCAGTTTTGCCAGTGTTTGCCTCATGTATTTTGTGACACCCTGCTTAGGTGCATAAATATTTATTATTGTTATTTCTTGGTAAACTGCTCCTTTTATTATTATATAATATCCTTCTTCATATCTTAAAACAAGAGATGCATTTAAAATCTATTTTGTTTGATATTAATGTAGCTACTCCAGCTTTTTTGGTTACTATTTACATGGAATATCTTTTTCCAATCTTTCACTTTCAGCCTATTTTTGTCCTTGCAGTTAAGGTGAGTCTCTTGCAGACAGCATAAAGATGGATCATATTTTTTATATGATCTGCCAGTCTGTGGTTTTTGATTGGAGAGTTCAGTCCATTAACATTCAATGTTATTACTGTAAAGGCATTACTTACTTCACCCATTTTGTCTTTTGGCTTTTATATGTTATATCTTATTTTCACCACTCTTTTTATACTTTTATTTACTTTTAATGATAATCTTCATTTCTAGACTCTCTTCCAAGCCTCTCCTATCTTTTCTTTTCAGGCTGCAGTATTCCCTACAGTATTTCTTGTAAGGCTGATCTCTTGGTGATGAACAACCTTTCTCAGTTTCTGTTTATCTGGGAATACTCTAAATTCACCCTCATGTTTGAAACCCAATTTTGCCAGATAAATAATTCTTGGCTGGCATTTTCCTTCTTCCAGTACCTTAATTATGCCATACCACTGTCTTCTCACCTCCATGGTTTCTGAAAAGAAATCAACACTTTGTCTTATTGAACATCCCTTACATGTGACAAATCACTGTTCTCTTACTGCTTTAAGAAATTTTTCTTTATCATTGGCATTTAACATTCTGATTAATATGTGAATTGGAGTAGGTCTATGTGGATTTACTCTGTTTGGAATATGTTTTGTTTCTTGGACATGTTTATGTTTTTCCTAACAGTTGGGAAATTTTCAGCCATTAATTCCTCATATATTCTTTCTACACCTATCCGTTTTCTTCTTCTGTGACACCCATATAGCATAGGGTTATAGATTTTGTGCCAATATTCAATTCCCTGAGTCCCTGTTCAATTGTTTCTATTCTTTTCTCTGTTTTTCTGCCCTTTCCAGTTCAGATGTTCTGTGTTCTAATTCATTTAGCCATTTTTTTCTGCCATTTCAAATTTGCTGTTGTATGCTTCTAATGTACTTTTATTTATTTATATATTTTAGGAGGTACCAGGAATTCAACCCTTATACATGGGAAGTAGGTGCTCAACCACTGAGTGACAAGTAGTCCCCGCTAATGTATTTTTAACCTCACTCATTGTGTCTTTCATTCCCATAAGATCTGATGGCTTCCTTTGCAAACCTTAAATTATTCTTAAGGCTCACCCAGTATCTTAATATACTCTATCTCTTTAGTCATATTTTCCTTCAACTCCTTTTGTTTGTTTAGGAGAGTTGCATGACATCATTGATTAGTTGACCTTGTCTTGTGTCTCATAAGGATTTTTAATTTGCTCTTTAGGCTGGGCAATATCTTCCTGTTTCTTAGAATAGGTTATAATTTTTTGCTAATGTCTAGGCATCTGATTATGTTGGTGAGTTTACTCTGATGATCAATTTCTCTCGCCTAGTATTTTACTTTTGAGTACTTTTGTTACATGACTTTTCTTTGATTTTTGTTCCACTTATTCTAAATCTTTAAATGTTTTCTGTTTAAGTTATGAGAACAGGGCCAGGGACCCACTAATGGGCACAGACCAGATCCAAGGGGACATGTGGATAGGGCGAGGAAGAAAAGACTCAAAAAGCCTTTTTTTTCCTTCACTTTCCCAGCTTACCAGCAGATGGCACTCTTTGGTGAACCTTCATTTTCCCAGCTTACCAGCAGATGCTGCTCCTTGGTGAACTTTTCCACAGAGGTGTCTCTTCCAACCTCCACAGTTTGGTGCCTCTGGGCCAGTTAGAGCTGGGATTCAAGGCCTGGCCCTGCTGTTTAAATTCCCTGGAGTAAAAACACACTCAGCTCTCTGCCACACCCTCCCTCTTCCTAAGGAGGAAATCATCTGTTCCCCTTTCTTTTGCCACTGTCAGCAATGGTTTTAACTGAGGCTGTTTGTTTTGAGGGTGGGAGATGGGCTCCTTCCCTGCTGCAGGGGCAAGTAACTCACAGTTTCTGTTTTGCCTCTTTATCTCTCTGTCCCTCTTCCTCCTGGACAATGTGCAGCCTTCCACTGGTCTGCAGATCCCCAAACCAGCTGCTTTGGACAGCTTCTGCCCTTCCTCCGCTGTATTTTTTAAGAGAGATGAGCCTGGCTGACCTACTTTGACTGCATCTTCCTGGAACTCCTTCCTATCTTTTCTGAGCCTGCATCTTGTCTTGGACTTGTGCTTGCTTGTGGCCAGAGGAATTCCCCAGGTTACAGGAATTGGAATTCCCCCTAGATTCTCTATAAAATAACGCTCCCCCCCACACCTTATCTCCAAGTGGTCTATTGTGTGCTTGACTTAATTGTTCCTTACACTGTTTCAGTTGTTTGCAAGTTGCTTCTATCTTCAGGAATAGTTTTGGTAGGGCAAGCCAGGATGAATTTCCTGGTCCAGTCTTCAGGCTGTCACCTGATAGATTGACACCAACATTCAGGCACCCTAGTATATGCTTAGGGGCTACTTTGTTCCCTTAGCAGTGAGAGGGGAACACAGTGGGAGCACAGTTTGGATCCACACTGCCCCAGAAAGCGTGTGGGAGGGGCAAAAAAAGGAAGCCACAAGCTTTTCCTACATTTTTGAAGCTGCAGTTTCTTGATTCAGCCCTCATGTGGTTTCTGCATCATTGTAACTATTTTCTGGAGGCAAATGACTTAACCAGTTTTTTCTAGTTTTTAAAAAATTCATTGATAGACTGGCACACTAGAGTATCTTACACTGCCATCATAGTCAGCTGGACTAATTGAAATTTTAATGACTTCAGCAGTAATACTTCTGTAATTTTTGTTGTATCTGGTTTGTATATCTTTAATCTTCGTAGATAAATGAGTCATATAGCTGATATATGTGGGGACCCAGACTCCCTTCCCAAGTCCTCAGTATATAACCACCTGTGTGAACTAGGCATAAGTTAAAGGTTAACAACACTCTCCAGAGGGGAGAGAATGCATAGATGGTATCACAAACTATATTTTTCCCAAAGCAGTAAACACCCTTGTTAAACATCCGTCCTATGAATATAGTGAAAACATCATCACACTCCATGTATACACTTCAAGTGAACCTAGCAAGAACTCTGTTCTCATACTCTATGGAATGTCCTTGTTCTAAAATCCCTTACACATCACCCCTCATTATCTCATCGCTTTGTGAAGTGCTAACTTCATTCATCAAAGATTCTCTCTTGTCCGGAAGTCCCAATAAAGCTTATGCTTGACTAAATGCCAGGTGTGTTCTTTGGTTTCGTGGCCGCATCAACTTTTGCCATTCAGGAGTTGGGTTGTAACCCTTAGGGAGCCATGAGCCAGGAGACCGAAGGACCACTGGCAGTAGCAGGCATGAGATTAAGGAAAGGAGAATATGCATGTGGGAAGGGGTGGCTGCCCTCCTTGATGAATGGAGACCACCAAAAGAATAAAGGGTCACCCACTTGCTTGACCATTGTGAATCACTGCCTGAGTAAAGGATGTCCTGAAAATGCTGATGGGAGTAGCACTTACTAAGATAGGGAAAACATTCTGGCATCAACTCCACAAGCACCCTGTTGCCTGGATGGTGCAACTGTGGGCTAGTGGGGGCTAATAGAATTAGTTTAGCTGCTGGAGAAGTAGAAAAACTTAGCAACATTAATGTTTTCTGTTCTGTTTCCAAGTTAATTCTAATTAGATCTGGATAGGCAGAATAACAAAATTGGTGCTGTTAAAGTTTAGTAAATTTGAAATGGACAACACTATGAAAAAAAAATAGAAAAAAAAATGCTAGCAGCTTTTGTAAGCCTGCAATTAAAAATATATTACAAAACTGAAAATATATTACAAATATATTACAAAACTGAAAATACTCTTGTGTAAACTATGGAAGAGTTTAAATGGAATGTTATTTTTACAGTGTTTTAAGTTTTAGTCACATTTTATTTTGATCAGAATTTTTGTCAAGGTGTTAAAATGAACTTTCAGTTTTGAATCAATGGCTTACTCCTGAACTTGGAGTGTGTTTAAGAGTAATCCTGAAGAGTAATCCAGAATATATGTGTTAAATGTCTGTCTGTCTAAACTGTTAAATTAGTGCTTAACTGCATTTATACTGCTCAAGTATTCTTAACTGGTTGCTGGTTACTAATAAAAGTGTTTCCAAGAACAAGCTGGCATATTACAGGGAACACTGATTCCAGAGGAGATCTTAAAAACAGTAAAAATTAGAGATGTGAAATGATAGAGAGCTTAGAGACAGCCATACCAAAGGAGTAAGAATTACAGTCAAATTAGTGAGCTTTATGTTTCTGTCGGGGTGTCTTAACTCTTTTTGTGTTTGTCTGTTTGTTCAATGTTTATTTTCATACGTCCAGATGGTAATATTAAATTAATAAATGAAAATTCTTAAAAGAGCTCTATTCAAATGGCCAAATTTAAATAAGTGCTTATATTGGTAAATGAGTACTCCTGAAGCCCAAATTGGAAAAGCCAAACAGGATAAAAAGTCATATAAAATCTAACTAAAGAAACTATTTAAAAGAAATGAAAAAGTTTGTTCTGAATTCTTCCATAATCTTTCTGTAGTCTATCCTACCCCCAGAGTCTTCTCCTAACCTTGACTGAATTCCAGTAAAATCAGTTGAGGAAATGAAGGGGATGGGCTGGGTGTGAAAAGAGAGGAGAGATATGAGTTTAGCCCAGAATTCTGTCAACTAGGCCTGGAAATTAAAATGATAGAGACAGAGGGGATATTACAGAATAAATCTTGTTTTGTATAGTCTGTCCTGTAAATTTTAATTTTGTATTTAAATTTTAACAGCCTTTGAAATGACAGTAATAATCCAATGGCGAAGTTTCAATGCATAAAGAAGAAGTCCTTGAAGGCTATGGAAAGGTTTTTCTAAATTATGATTAAAACAAATTAAACAATTATAATATATTCCAGAACCTGCCAGTCAGTATACTTTAAAGGTTAGTCACAATTTTAGAATTTTATTAAAGAAAAGACATTTTAGTCTCCTATGGAGGAAGGAAGTAAAAATAATATCTCTTGCATTAACTAAAATTATTCCAATTTTATTTAGCTTGGGTGTAATCTCCCTAGGATTATAAGGACACTAATAAAATAAATTAGCATTATATGTGCTAAATCTTTAAGATGATGAAAATTGTAGGCTTTTAGCTAATGAAATTATTACAAACCTCTTTTTAAAAAATTGTTTTTTGCATAAATTGAAATGAATAGTTCTTTTTATTTTTTCCTTCACAGAACAGAGTGAAGGATATGAGACAAATGGATATAGAAAGAAGTAAAAGATTTGTGGAAGTGAATTCATAGTCAAATTACTAAAGTTTGATAAGTTTGTTTAAGGGAATGTGCTTTGTCCTAAGATAAGATGGCTGGTTTTCATAAAATCAGGATGGAAATATGTAAGGTAAGGCTTGAATGAATATAGAAAGTTGTATAAGGTATTGTAGAAGGTAGCATTAAGTAAGAGAATGTATAGTGTTAAGGTGAAATTTGTCTTGAGATGAAGTAACTATAATCTATGTGGTTATAGATAGTTACAGGAAGTTTGCAAAAGCATTTTCTAACCTGAAATATTTAAATGGCTAATTCCAGTAAGCCATTAAATAGAACCTGAATTGATGCTGATAACAAAAAGTATCTTCATAACAGGGAAACATGTCAGAGGCCACCTCAATCTGCATATTACAGTGTGTGTGGGGAGGGAGATAATTTTGATTCCTTTGGGAATCCTAGATTTTCATAAAATAATGGAGAAAGTAGTTTTTCCTGTACTGCTAAAGTAAAATACCTGTTATTTAATGTAATCATGGTAAAGGTGTAAAAGTAAAAAATAAATTATTAAAATAGTTAAGTTCATTTGGTATGTTATAAACTGCATTGGAAGTATTTAGAAAGTGTATGAAAATTTAAAAAGATAGACCAGTATTGTCAAATGCTCTTATGCATTCAAATCAGGCCTTCAGTATACTGCATGGTGCCTCTCCATTTGAGTTATTGGCTAGGTTGGTCACTGATGGCTAAAATAAGAAAAGGATCTACCACATCTCTGGGCATGGCTCCAAAAGTGGATGGAAATTATGTTGCAGTTTCAGTCTTCTGTAGCAGCCAGCAATGGCACGATATGGCCAGATTCACATTGCCTCCAAACTGCTGTTTCATAGTTTCAAGGGGCACTATGCACCAGGCTGGTAAAACACTGGAGCCTTTCTCTAGGGCCAATGGTGCTGCAACATGCTGGCTGTGTGAAGGATATACCAAGTGGAGCAATAATTACCAGAGTATGTGAGTAGAACCTAAACAGACACAATTGTCATTATGGCCTGAACCCATGGAGAGACAACATGTATGGTATTGCAAACCTGGAACTTAGATCTATTAACTGCAGCTCAAAGAGGAACTTGTGCATTGATTAGTATTAAGTGTTGCATCTATATACTTGATGACTATGATAATATCTCTTCTACTCTAGATCATATGCAGAGAGATATTGAACATGTTAAAAGTCTTTGTAAACTTAATTCATTTTCTAAGTAATTAATGAATGTGCCTATATCTTATAAAAGAATGGTTCTCTTAAGTATTGCCTTTATTTTGCTTGCCATGTGCTTATCTTGTTGTTACCTATATTGTCTTTGTGAGTTTATGTCTAGAGCAGTGCTTCTCTTCATACCTCTCCTAGATGTCCTAGGCACAACCACTGTTGTGGGAATTGGAGGTGGCAGTTTCCTAGACAGCATTTGAAACTTACAAGATCAAACCCATCAGCTTCGAGAAGATGTAGCCTCTGGAGGCACCTGGCCTTTCGCATTCCCATAGTCCTTTATGTCATGGCTGGTCCCCTTTTGGGGGCCCCTTACCACCATTTTCTTCATCCTTTTAGTAAATAAGTTTATTTCCTCCAGAATCAACACCTTCCAGAACAAAGTATTAGTCATGCAAGGATTTTATCCAGTTCCAACTACAGTGCCAGACCCACTTTTTTTCAATCTCAATAGAATAGCCAGAGAATTCCAAACCTCATCAAGCAGAGTCTTCTGCCCCTAGCCAGCAGGAAGCAGAAGAATGACCATTGCCCTTTAGCTCCTCCCTAGGAACAAGAGTGTGAACTATCTGAGGGGGAAGATGAGGCAGGTTAGTATAGGAAACAGAAAATGTGGTTGGTCAGAATAAAGTCCAACAAAGACCCTGGTCACAAGGTCCAGTTTAAAGTCCTGGGTTACTTTGTATCTACTTATGGAAATATTGCTTATATACTGTTAGACCAGCAGGATCTGCCCCTTACAGCTCCTGCAAATTGGACAGCATGGAACACTTTGCTGCCATGGCAGAATACGAACCATCGACCAGTTTGGAACAAGGCCTTCTCATTTAAAACTGAGATTCAGCTGCTGTCTTTCAATGAGACTCATAATTATATTTTTTTCCATTGTAAGGGAATAGATGAATAAGCCCAGGCTTTTATTAGGATATACTGTATATATTGGTTTAGGAAGATTGACGCTGAGTCTATCATTCTAAATTACATTGCCCCTGTCTGCATGGAACGACAAGAAAGAATCACTGATGTGGGATGGTTACCCTATGAGTTGTGCAATTTTATTATCAAGGCTAGATATAGAGTAAAGCGCACACTCTGGTGTTTCTACTTATTGGTCACTTTTCTGCCATGTAGAACTACAATTATTACTGAAAACATATAATGGCTTTCCTCTTACCTTTTATCCTGTTGTGGAATGCGGATGCAATGCTTGTCCTATGGAGGGGGTGGATTGTGAGGACCCAGACCTCTTTCCCAAGTCCTCAGTACATAACCACCTGTGTGACCTATGCATAAGTCAAAGGTTAACAACCCTCCCCTGAAGGGAGAGAATGCCTAGATGGTATCATAAACTATAATCTTCCCAAAGCAGTAAACGTCCTTCCTTGGTAAATGTCCTTGCTACAAGCATAGTGAAAACATCACCACACCCCAGGTGTATGCTACATGTGAACCTAGCAGGAACTCTGTTCTCATATCCTATGGAATTTCCTTGTTCTAAAATGCCTTATATATCACTCTTCATTTTCTCATCTCTTTGCAGAGCGCTAACTTCAGTCTCTGAACCGCTGCCATCAGAGATTCTCTCCTGTCTGTAAGTCCCAATAAAGCTTATGCCTGACTAAATGTCAGGTGTGTTCTTTGGTCTTGCAGCCTCACCAACTCGTGTCCTTCAGAACTTGGGTTGTAACAATGTACTAGGGATTTTTTCAAATGAAAAAATCTGTAAACAAACCTTTAACCTTAGCCAACACATATGTTAAAATATCTAGGGTAGAAGAGTTTGATGTGTCCAATATAATTTAAAGTGAATAAAAAATAAGATGCTTTAATGAATGAAAACTGGGATGGATAGATATGTGGAAAAACTGTGGTAAATATTTATCTAGGTTATGGTTACAGGGATGATCACTGTAAATTTTTTCTTCTTTGCTCCATGTTTTAAAACTCCACAATAAAATGTGAGGGAAAAATCAAATAAAAAGTGCATAAAATCTCCTTCTGGAATTTCCTAAACTTTCACGTAATAAGAGTTTTTTTATGGGATAAGGTTTATATTACTTAGAAACATAATTTTGTCATTTATTTGATTTGATATTTTGGGAATATTTTTGTCAAGTTTTTATAGAATATTTGTATAAATCTAATTGAGTAAATACCCTAGGAACTGTATAAATTGGCAAGTAATAGAATTATATTCCTCTTTTTTTTTTTTAGTGGTAGGTACTAGGGATGGAACCTGGGACCTTGTACATGGGAAGCAGGTGCTCAACAACGGAGCTACATCCACTCCCCAATGAGAGTTGGTTTTTTCATTTGTTTGTTTGTTTGTTTGTTTGTTTTTAGGAGATACTGGGGATCAAACTCAGGACCTAGCACATGGGAAGCAGGCGCCTAACCACTTGAGCTACATTCGCTCCCCGAACTATATATTCTTTTGAATATATCATTTGAACCTTCTAATCACTGCCCTTCCTTTAATTACTCTGAACCATGGGAATTTTTCTGTAATTGAGATCCTTAAAACATCCATGATAAGAAATATTTTTTTTTAATCATGAAAGAGAATAGTAATCCTAGCTTAAGATAAAACCAAACCCAAACACCAAACTATCAGCTTTTCTGATAGCATATTCAAACAAATTTATGACAGCCTGTTTAAAAAAATATCTTTATTTCTTGAAGTTTTTACCCATTAGTAGTATGATGATTGCCAGTCCTTCTTTGGAGGAGCTGTGTGTTTAACCCACACAGATGATAAAGGCACAATCACTTTCAAACTGCCTGGTGGCTAGCTCACCATTTTAAACTAAGCTTTCTTTTCTTGTGTCTAGTCCAACAAATAGAATTTGTCACCCCCATTTATTTTCCTGTAGACTCCCTCCTACAAAGTAATCTTTGCACTGGCTTTCCCTGAAGAACTGTCAACTTGCTGTTAGTTTAAATAAGGTTTTGAATTGTGTTTTCAATCGATTTATTTGAGAAGTTTGCTTCACCAACAATCACAGTGCATATCAAGCTGTGTATTTAAGAAGAACTCAATTCGAATTGATTTGTTCAGTACCATGTGCACATGTGTATAGAATGCAATTTAATGAAATATTTTTTGAAATAATGAATGAATACATTTTTCTCATTGGTGAAAATTGGACTTGAAGGAAAGTGTTAATTTAGGGAGATATAATATTAAAGGAAAACATAACTCTGGGTTCTAAACTTAGCTGAACAGCACCTACCTGTGTCACTTTCAACTGAGCTAATAAAGAAAATCAGACATAACTGACTTAAGGTCTAAAATAGTAGTTCCCTAGTATATTGTTACAACCCAAGTTCTGAAGGACACGAGTTGGTGACTAAAAACCTTCACCTCTGGCCTCAGTTTTCCCATGTTCATTATTAAAAAAAAAAAAAAAAATGAATATTTTATACTGTCTTCTAGCTCTTAAAATCCTAATTCTCAGTCCATATCCAGAGCAATTGAAGCTGAGAGTAATACTAGTTAAAACAATACCACTCTTTTCCATTGTGATTTATATACCATAGTTTGTTTTTCTTTTAAGCATCTGTTGTGTCAAATATAAATCACAATACTTTTCTTTATAATACAGAAGTTTGCTAACTGAAATCAAAATAGAATTTTAATAATGAAAAAATGCACAAAAAAGCTTAAAATTAATTTACCCATTGAAGTAGTAAGCACAAAGGCTAGTTTACCAAAATATTAATGTTAATGGTTAGACAAATATCACTTTTGCTTGTTCTTAAATCATAACCCTTTTTCCTACTTCTATATTTTTGTAGTAACCACAATGAAGCCAGTTAAAACAACTGCATCTATATTTTATATTTTGAATAGGAGGCGGCATAATGCATTTAATTAATTTAGATTTGGGCTAATAGTTTTGGTTTTCTTTAGCAAACTGATATGATCTCAGCACTATCCACTCAGAACAATGGTGACAAAGGACAACTGAATTGAAAGAAAGATTTGAAAGTCAATTAAGAATAATGAACAGAAATGGCAATTCTATTTAACTCACCTAGATGCTAATATTCTGGTTCTCCTTTAAAAGTAAAATAATCAATGACTGCATCTGGAAACAAGGGTAAAACCATGTTTTATAGTTAATTATTTTTGTTTATTATTATTGTTATTGGGAAGATAATAGAAGACATTGTGACTGAAGTCACTTGACTATTCTGGTGGAAGAAAATAGCATGAGTGCCTTAGGCTGGCAAATAAGGGGAGTTCTCTGTAATCCTAGACAAGCTTGAGTCTCACATACTATACAGATTTGACATTATTTGATTATTTTGGCACATTTGCATTGAGTAGATGCAAAGAGAATGCTAATGCATCATTCTTAATATTTTTAAACTACAAATGTTCAAAGGAACACAAGTCTACATTTTCAAGTTATAACAACTTTAAAAGCTTTAAGCAGAATATCTTAATGTAGGATCATAAAGGTTTAAAGGAGCATCTTTTTTGCATACCATCCTACAGATCTGTAATAATCGTGCTGCTTTAGAGAATTCTTTCTCAAAGGGATCAAAAGACGTTTTCTTGTGGTAATTCCTTATCTTGAGAATTTTAGAATTCAAATATTTCCCATTATTTACTTGCTTTTGTTAAGCAAAGTGATTCATGCCACTGTGTGCCATTTTCCCCCAGCATATCAAAAATACTGTGGTTTGAAGGAATAAACATACAAGGTCAACAAAATATTTTTCTCCTTAGAGTTCTTAAAAGGACAAAGTGAACCAATTTAAAAAGTAGGATGAAGCTACAAGCTTGTAGCTAGTTTTCAAGTCAACTTTGACTACATAGTATTTAATTTTGACTCTAGTCAGGTTTCCTTAATTGCAATTCTCCTTTCCTGTGTGCTACAAGTAGAACTCCCAATGCACATTGCTTCTGCACATCTTGAGAGCAGAGACCCTGATTGCCCTTTGCTCTGGACTACCTGTTCAAGGACACTTGTATAGCAAATGGCCTTGGAACACAGATATGTCTCCCTCTGTATCAGAGGGCAAAAGGCAAGTGTGTTAAAATTAGAAGATAGAGATATGAAATGAATCTAGTTAAACAATAGGAATTTATTCACTCACAGTTTTGAGGTTAAAAAACTTCAAATCAAAGTGTCATCAATTCGATGATGTCTTCCTGAAGACCATCATTTTGGGGCTGACTGCAGGTGATCTTTGGCTCCTCAGTCTTATGGCAAGGCACATGGTAGCCTCTCCAGGTCTGACCCTTCTATTCAGAATTCCGTTGATGTCCGCTTCTGGCTGCTCCCTCTGTGGCTTTGTATCTCTCTGAATTTCACTACGCTAATGAGGACTCCAGTAACAGAAATTAAGACCCATCCTGATTGAAGTGGGTCACAACTTCTTAACTGAAGTAACTTCATTAAAAGACCCTACTTACAATGGGCTCACACCCACAGGAATGGATTCCAATTAAGAACATGTTTTTTTCTGGATTACATACAGCTTCAAACCACCACATTCCATCATCTGGACCACAAAAAGACATGCTCTTTCTACATACAAAATACATTCATTCCATCAAACTATCCCAAAAGCTTTAAGTCATTTCAGAAACAATGCTAAGTACATAGTCTCATCAAAACTGATTGTGGATGTGCTTTGCCTTGGGGCACAATTCCCCACCATCTGTGGACCTATGAAACTTAGAAAACAAGTTATCTGATTCTGATATACAGTGGAGGAATATGTATAGGATAAACAGTCCCATTCCATAGTAATAAATTAGAGGAAAATAGTGGTCACGGGGCACAAATAATTCTGAAAACTTGCAGGGCTTACTCCATTAGATTTCAAGGTCTAAGTGTCATCTATGGAACAATTTTTTGTCCTCTGAGCTTGATAAAGTGGCAGACACTCTTTCCAGATGCTTGCCCCACAGCCATGTTCTCCCTGAGCACTGGATGAAAGCTCTACCCTCTCAAAGCACTGAGATGCGAGCCCTCTTCCTGGACAGCAATGCAGAAAGCCCACCCTCTCCAAGCACTGGACTCACCCTCTCCACAAACATGGTGCACCCACTTTCTTGACCTGAGAAGGTGTCATATGTCTAGACCTCAGCTTCATGGTTCTGTCTTTGAAGTGATTTTTCCTTCAATTTATCCCTTCTCTGTCCCTTTTAGACCAGGCTGACAGTGTTTCCATTCATATAAATTATGCAAGAAATGTTGGTTTTGCATGTGTTTACAGGGATCCAAACCACTAGACAAAGAACTTTTCACAGATCTTTCCTGGATAACTGCATTTCCAGTCCTAACTGCCACAGAAATTGCTGATAGGACCTATGTTCATTTAAATCCTCACATGGAGCATTATCCTCTGGGGACTTGCTTTCTAGAAACTCAAAATTTTCCAAACCATCAATTTCTGGTTTCTTTGTGCCAAGGAGTTCAGTTCTCAGCTTATGCCCTTCGTATTGCATTTTACTACAAGCTACAAGGAGAAACCAGCTAAATATCTAAGCTCATCACTTTCAAGTTCTACCTTCCAACTGACATCAGAAGTCAATTTCACAAAGTTCTCTACCACCTTAAAACAAGGTTCACCTTTCTTGCAGTTTCCAATAATATATTCCTAATTTTCTTCTAAGGCCTCATTAGAAGTACTTTTAGAATGCATATTCTTACCAACAGTTTCTTCAAAGCAATCTAGCCATTTCCAATATAGCACCTCACAATTTTTCCAGCCTCTACCCATTACCCAATTCTATAGCCATGTCCACATTTTTGGTATTTGTAATATCAGCGCCTCACTCTCCTGGTACTAAAATGTTTTCATATGCTTGGCTGCCCAAGCAAATACCATGAAATGGGAATTTATTCACTTGTGGTTTTGAGGCCAAAAGAAATTCCAAATCAAGACATAATCAAGGTGATGCTTTCTTATCAAAAACCAAAGTTCTGGGGAGCCGATGTGGCTCAAGCTGTTGAGTGCCTGCTTCCCACATGGGAGGTCCCAGGTTTGGTCCCCAGTGCCTCCTAAAAGTAAAACAAAACAAAACAAAACAAAAACAAACAACAAGCAAACAAATGAAAAAGCCAACTCAGGAAAGCTGATGTGGCTCAGTGGTTGAGTGCTGGCTTCCCACATACAAGGTCCCAGGCCCCAGTACCTAAAAAATTGAAAAAACAGTCTTCTTGGCCTGGCTGCCAGCGATCCTATGACACGACACATGGCAAGACACATGGCAGCATCTCTTGTTCTCTCACTTCTAATCCAGATTCTGTTGATGTCCAGGTTCTGGCTGCTTTCTCTGTGGCTTTCTTTATGTCTGAAATTCACTTACAAAAGATTCTAGCAATTCCATTAAGACCCATCCTGAATGATGTGCACCACACCTTCTTAACTGAAGTAGCCTCATCAAAAGGTCCTACTTAGAATGGGTTCACACCCACAGGAATGAATTAAATTTAAGAACATGTTTTTCTGGGGTACATACAGCTTCAAACCACCACAGCAAGCATACTTAGTTTCCAATATAATAAAAATGTCTTCCTCTGGAAGAAAGGTCAGGCACATTTTCTGCCCATAAAACAGATCTGGTTTCCTTATACTCATGGGTCTTCTCATGTAACATACCTTATGGCTCCTGCAGGTGCAATCTGGCTCTGTTCATGTTGCCCTTTGAAAACTTGGTTCAGGGAACTAACACAAATAATGATTCTCTGGCTATCGCTATTACTCTGAGTAATAAACTATACTTTGTCTCTAACCCAGGAGTCTCATGTCTTCTATCAGTGAAGATATGATAGAAACTGTGGCAGGTAACTTATTAGCTTGAAAACTGCAAGGCAGTTTTCCCTGCCTTGCTGGTGTTTAGAAGTTGAAAAGAGGGTAGAAGAATAATCAGTAACCAAAGGAGGCCATCTCTAATGAAAAATGTTTTACAAGAATCCTTGTGTTTTGATTTCTTCCTAGGCCTCTTAAGTGACTAAAAGTAATTTTGTTAAACTCATAAGATTTCTTATATCGCATTTCTCTCAGTTATAAAGACCGTGAAATATTACATGTGCTTAGATTTTATTAATCTAGGATCTCATTTTTATAATTATTCTTCAATGATACTTGCATGGCTACAATAATGGTAGGAAATGGTTCATACCAAGACTTCATTTCTAAGATAAAATATTTCAAAGTGTTGTTTATTATTTTCCAAACACTTTATTTGACTAGAAAATTTCTCAAAGGTATTAATAATATTTCAGCCATTAGGATATATATGGAATAAATACATATATGAATTATATAAAATATTATGAATTATAAATTATTATATAAATCATATATATGGATTAGTATATTCCCTAACCATTAATTACCTAATTATTTAAACATTACTCCTTTTGACTCACCATTCTCCCAATATTTGCTCTTCCATGGTGGTCCAAATTGCTCCTGACCTCTGCAAAATGCACTAACATTTTAAAGGGATTTCCCTCAAACTTGCCCTAAGCAGTCAGCTATTTCAGATAGGATGGCATAATTTTTCCTCAGACAGGCAATAATGCTTCTGGGTCTGCCTGAAGGTTTACAGCCTCTAAGCAGTCACAGTTTTGATGTTTTGTTTAATGTTTCTCTCCTTCCCTAGAGTTCTATCCTGTCACTCTCCTCCAATCCACATCTATCATTCTTTTCAGAACAAAAAAACAAACAACCAAAAAAGCACCATGCCTCCAAAAATACCTTCTTTGAGTTGTACCATACCACAGTTCATAGCAACACCCACCAGAATTATTATAATGTGTAAACTATTTGCCCCATTAGCACAATAACTACCCTTACTTACCAACACTTTTTTTTTTTAGAAAGTAAAGGAATCTTAAGGCAATTTAGATTTGCAGGAATAGATCTGAACTGGAAACTTAGACATGTCCTGTGGTCATTTGGAGTTACAAACATTTTAAGAACTCTAAAGTGTCCCACCAGATTTATTCAGGAAATACCCCTACTCCCCTCATAAGATCATCCCTCAAATCTGACTTTGATGATCTTAATCAACAAACAATGCAACACTGTGGTAAGTGTTATAAGTAAGATAAAGAGATATGAAGTATGGTATTGACCCTCACAGAATTTATAATCAGCCCATTTAGAGTACATGGTAATATACTGAAATATAATAAATACATATTACAGAGTTATATGGACAACAGGAGGTTAAATTGTGACGGGAAATCACAACCCAACAAGATGTAGACGGATGAGGAATGGTGGTGTGGGATGTTGTTGGAGGTGTGGGTGGTGGGGAACATGGGAATCCCTGTAATTTCTGAGTAATATTTAGGTTATCTAGGCACCTTAAAAAAAATATATATATATATATATATAACAAATAACATTTATGTAAACAAATGCACATATATGCATATGTATTTATATATCATTTTACAAATATTGGTATGTATTGTGAAAAATTTGATTTTTACCCACAATAAAAAAGAAAAAATAAATAAAGAAATAGAACAAAAGAAGTAAGACAAAGCTAAGAGTGGAAATAAAACTGGGAGCCAAAATGGTACAGAAAAGAGAATTTGTGGTTAAATTATGTGAGTTTAAATTCTAATGCAATGTCTTTATTGGTAAGGATAGGTTAGGGTTATACATGAGTAAACAACTCCCAAATCACAGCGGTTTAAATCAACAAAGTTTTGTAGTTTATGTCTCATTACAAGAAAATCACTGATTTTCAGGATGCTTTACTAACGTTGTCATTTACACACGTGAGATGATTAACCAGCCACAACCCTGAACAGAAGCTGTTTGCCAGGGCAGAGGAAAAAGAGAGTTCTGGAAGATTTTACAATTGTAAGCAGATGTTCAGCCCAGATGTGATCTTTGGCACTTCAGCTCACAACTTGGCCACAACTAGATACATGTTCCCGTCCAACTAAAAAGGACAAAAACATGTAATTTTTACCTTATCACCATATGACTAGAATGAGGGGAGAACAGGAAATCTGTGGTACACAGGTCAAATCACAACAAATGCTCATTGTGTAGCTTATATTAAGTTTTTTAACCTCTATATATTACATCTTAAATCCTGCATCCCAACTTTCTATCTTTGTGACATTAAACAATTATTAAACATCTGTGAACCCCAGTTTCCTCATCTATAAAATAGCTATAAAATAGAGATAAAAAACCCTACCACACCCGGAATATTTATGTAATGAAATGACCTAAAGTACTGATGAAGCTAACAGAGGACCTGGTATACAGTAAATGCCAGGTGACCAAGTTAAGTCTAGCTTTGTATGGGCTGCCCAGAGTACAGTCATTCTAGAGATGGCTCAAACTTTGGGAGAATTCAGGGAAGTTTCTCATAAATGTGCATGCCAAGTAATGATTATTATACTTTGATCAATACGTGGATTCCTGGACACAGATCAGCAATAGGAGTGGTAACTATTGCTTCCCAGCAAGTCTTCACTGGGAAGCTGACCTAAACTAGACCTACAGCAACCTTCAGGAGAAGACATTTATTTCAGTCCGGCCCAGAAAAGGGTATGGTGATACTGTGGTTGTGCTTATAGTGGGACAAGAGGAACAATCCAGAAGTACCTTAGATGTTGCTCCTTGAGGTCAGTGTCATTATGCTCTAGTGCTATCATCTTAATTTTTTTCTGGTCCTTTTTTCCCATCTCCTGTCTTCCTTTGTTTTTATCTACCTCTTACTGATCTCATTGATTTTGTCTGTTGCCCACTTTACTTCTCTTGGTTTTAATAACGCTATTTGGATAAACAGAAAAAAAAATTCTTCATTCAAGATTGGTGAAAGGGTTAAATTACAACAGTTAATATACATGAAAATGCTGAGCACAATATAGTAAGCAATGTTAAAATTAAAATAATAAATAAAAGATACACTTTTAGAATTCGGATTTGATAATTATAGTTTTACAATCTTAGAGTACTAGTGAATTCTTACATTTGATTTTCCATAAATGTTTGCTGGATAAACATATTGGTGAAGCACATGATCAGCTCCCACAAACACATAAAAACATTTGTAATTAAGATTTCTATAATTAGCATGATGCAGTTATTTGTTATTCATTTTATCTTAAGATATAGATAAATACATTTTCAATTTTGTTTATGAATACATATAGCTGCCAAATGATATAAATATGTACATATATGTTTATATTTATATCTACAACATTTCTATGTAGTATGACAAATAAGTATCACATTTCACATCTTGCTCCCAAAATGGAATTCATTATACAGTTGGCATATAAATATTTGGTAAAAATGAGTTCCACACATATATTTGTTCAGATTCAAAGAACTGACACTTTTCTGAGAAAAATGTGGAAATTGGCTAATCAGAACTCAAGATCTATTGTACCTATTATTTATTTTTACCATTCTCTTGGCAATAACCAATATGTACTATTAATGAAATGAAATCCTAATATAAAACCCCCTTACATATTCTCTCAGTCTCACAAATATATATACATTTCTATTTTTCTCAGTACAAGTAAAGCCACATAAGTGAAAAAATTATAAATTAGAAAAAATTAATTTATGTAAAGCCATTAAGGTAATTCAGTTTTTAATTGTATTAAGTATTATATTGTTTTTATTCTGATAAAACAACAAAAGAAAAAACATTTGGATTTTCTATTTACCATGGAAATTCAGATAATTACATATCTCTCATCTTGTTTTCAGCCATATACTAGACAACAGATGGAGTCATTCTATCCCCGTATATTTATTGAGAGCTTGCAATGTGCCAGACATTACTTTAGGTACTGGGGTATCTGAAGATGAATAGGAGCGCAGATCCTAATGGACAGAAACAGCTAATAAGTGAAATATATATATAACAAATAAGTGAAATATATATATGATCAGATGGTGATAAGTTATATGGATGAAAATAAAGCAAGGAAGAAAAAGGGAAAACAGGGAATGCCTGTGGGTCTTCAATTTTCAGTCATGGTTTGGTAAGATCTCTCCAGTAAAGTGGTGAGACTAATAGGAGACTAATGGGGATGGGAATCAGTGGTAAAAGGACAACCAATAATTCCTGGGATTCTAATAGTGACTGACATAACAATAATAAAAACTAAAATGAGAGTAGTCTTTAGGGTCTCAAGGCAGGTAGTTCTGGGGAGAGAAGAGGAGAAGGTGGAATGATGGTGAGTGGAAATGACTTGCATAATTCAGGGACCCTTTTCTATCATCCTGTCAAAGACACTCTGATATACACACATACTCACACACACACACACACACACACAAACTCAGCAAATGCCTTTTTTACCCTAATCTCATCATTGTTCCAAGCAGTTTGGAAGTCTATTATTACCATGGCATCCTCTGCTTCTATGCTTTTAAATACCAACAATTAGGCATTATTTTTAATTCTTTAGACGTCAAGAATCAGAAATGGAAAAGTTTGGAAGATGACAGATCATTAATAGTGTTAATTAAAAAAAGTTTAACTCCTTTTGTTGTTTCTTTTAGTCAACTCACATCAATGTATAATATTTTTACGATCTCTCTCTAGCAGGGGAGCAATCAGAAAAGACTAATGCTTTCTACCTGGCACTTTTCTGCCATTAATTCACTTAAACAGTATCTAAAATTTTCATGGCACTTGAGAATAAAAGGATAAGAAAGGTGTCGTTCCTGACCTCAAAGCACTTCTAGCTTAGGGAAGAGAAACTTCATGACTGAATATTCACTGTGTATGTAACATTAATCAAGTGTTATAAGAACATTTACCAAGAAGTCATTATTTCTAAGCTTTCGGTGGGGATAAAGTGTTGATTAAGCCATGAGGCACAAGACAATTACTGATAATTAAAAGACAAGTGAACAAGGCCAATTTTCCAACTGCATTTATCGAGATTAGAAATTTTGAACACTTATTTAGTTTTACACATCACCAAATTTTTACAATGACTTTTGTCATTGAAGTCTATTTTTACATTTTACTTTTATTCTTTTCTCTGCCTATAAAATCTATCTTGCATCTTATCCCACTCTAACAAATATATTTAATAAATGTGTACATTGGGAAAATCCCTTAACCTTTCTAAGATTTTTGTTTTCTCATTTATGAAATGAAAATAAAGATGTCTTTATAAGACAGTTTTGAAGATGAAATAAAATAATATATTTAAAATTTAGCCTACTTTTTGACACATAAAAAGCTAGCTATTTTATGAAAATATTATGATATTTTAAGAATTTCAGCAAAAATGCATGCAATGCAAATGCATTTATTGAATTCCTGTGAGAAAGTCAGTATATTTATGTTTATTTCAAAAGTGATATTTAAAAGGAACTAGCATAAGAACTTTTAAAATATATAAAATTTTCTCCTATAATTAGAATAAAATTTTTGTGCTTTTTTCTACTTTCTATGAAACTAAAATGTATTATAAGCTTTTATATTGTCTAATAAAAAAGTTGCTTGATATTTATTTGCAGTATCAAGGACTGTTATTAAGATAAAAACTTAGGTTAATTTATTATAAGTATTTAGTCTTCATAATATATATTGTTTTAATATCAGCACACTTCATATTTGAAAATACTTATAAAGAAGTGAAGTATTTATCCATCAGACAAGCCAAAGCTATGAGTTTTGATGAATAAAAAAATTTTCAATGATTTTTATAAAAATGAATCCTTTATCTATCCCCAGATGGCATAGACTTCTGTTTTTATCTTCATGGCAAGTTGTAGAATATGATGCTGTTTTTTTTTTATTTTAAAAGTTCTAATATTAAAATTATTATGGAAATAATTTAAAAATCTGGTCTATTAGGTCTTAACATATTTACTTATTTTTATAGATCCATCATTATTCATGTAAACTTTAATGTTATACACTTTAATGAGCCATCACTGTTGTTTGTCAAGAATTATATAATTCCCCAAGTTGTGCATTTCCAAACTTACTACTATTTCATGTTGTTAATGTGCATTTTTTCATAATATGGAAACTACTGAAAGCATATTAGTGCTCCTAAGTGAATAATAAAGCAGATAATGAAAAGTTTAGTTCGTAATTTCAAGGTAATATGAGTAGATTCGGGATGCTATCAGTACCTTGTGCCGCAACCTTAATAGAGGTTGATAGGATTTAAGTCCATATCCTGCTTCTTTTGTAGGCCTTCCTTCTGATCCCAAGAAAATGAATCCAAGAACCAAAACAACAGGCCAGCACTTAAACATTCTTATTCCTTTTCACCTGTTAAAATGAAAATTGCTCATGATCAGGGAAAATACATTATATATTGACGAAATTTATCAAGAAATACTCAATAGCACATAAAAATCTCCATAGATCTAATAAAAACTTTCTGGCAATTGCCAACTGAATCTAAAATAGGTAAGCATCTCCTAAGAAAGAGCATCTCCTTGATCATACCAAATATTGTTCATTTTCATTCAGACAGACTTATAAATCATGAAATAAGAAATGTAAGAGCCTATAAAATGTATGGAAGAAAAAGTTATAAAAACAAGGTGAAAGAAAAAAAGAGAAAATATTTAAACATGCCTAATTTTTAAAGAAATCCATACAGAACATAATTACCTTACTTATGAAACTTGAACTTCTCTTCAAACGTGTTTAATAAATAAAATAATAACTATTATAGTTCATTGGTAAAGACTGGTAAGAGGTTAACAAGAAAGTCTTCTCTAGTAAGCACTTAATATACTAATTGGGATCAACAAAAGTTATGCAGATGGGTTATATTTTGTCTTTGGTGCATTTTGCCAGGAATATCTCAAAGAAAATTGCTTTACAGGAATTTATAGCAATAGCTCTTTGACTTTTCCTGCTGGTCTGTCATTGTATATACCAGAGAAGATGTAAAATGGTGTATACTTATATAAATAGCATGTCTTTTCAAAACAAACAAATATCTGCTTTTAGTTCACTATAATCCAATTTACCACTTTCTCCAACACAGCTCCTTTTTTATTGTCAACAACAGAGGGTCTTTTTCTCAGCCTGTCTAAGCTAATTCTACATGAGACTTGGTGAGAAACTTAAACAGTTGATTTACCCTGCTCTTAACCATGTTTTTAAAATCCGTCTCTCAATTCTTTTCTTCCATCTTTAAACATGATCAAATAGTCCTTATATTAAGATAACTGGTCTCCTGTTTAATCTCTGAACATTCTGAAAGAGTCGCAAATCTCGTATCCATTTTCTTACAGTTGTCCATTTCAGTCAAGCTTCTGTCCCCATGACTCCATCAAAGTAACTTTTAACTCTCTCATAGGTAACCACTGTCTCCTTGCCAAAAAACTCTTATGGACATTTCTAATCTCGTTATTAATAGACTTCTATTAGCCATTCATCTATTTCAAGAAATACTCACTATACTTGGTGTCTATGAAGCACTCTCTCTTCTACCTGTGTAAAATTTCTGACGACTCTTTCTCAGTCCTTTAGCAGGATCATCCTCCTCTTCTACTTTGTCATTAAATAGTGTAGTTTATGAAATCTCATTGCTATCCACTTCTTATCTGACTCCATACCAACATTTCAGGTTTCTCAACATAGACTATATTTTTAATTATATATACTACTTCTCACTCTCCAGATGAGTATAGCTAGACTACTCAACAGCTCCACCTTGATGTTTCAAAAGCAACTCCGCACAGTAAGCATACCCTCAAATAAAGCCATGCTGTCCCAGATTTTTGCCCAAGCCAAAAACAAAGGAAACATTCTTGATATCTTTCTTTCCTTTACCCTTCACATTAAATCCATTACTAAGTTCTATTCTATATTCTAAATATGTCTCCAACAAATCTATTTCTCCACAAATCTACTGTCAAAACCCTAGTTCAAGCTATGAGCACCACTTCACAACTGAATCGTGCCAATAACCTCCTCACTGCTTTCACATTTACTATGTATGCACTTGCACCTTTAGTTCATTCTCCACACGAGAGTGATCATCTTAAATCCAATCATCATGATATTATTTTCCTTTTTTATAACCTTTGTATCTTCTCACTTAAAATTAAAAAGCCAAAAGACCTGATGTGGCCTGAAAACTCTCACAGAGTCTGGGCTTTGCATGTGTCTCCCTCTGGTTACCAACCACTCTACTTTCCAACCACTCTAGCCTTTGTTCAGTTCTTTGAAGTTGTTTTGCTCATTCCCACCATATGTTCTTTGTAAGCTATTTCTGTGTTTGAAATATACTCTTTTCCTCCCATTTCTCACCCAGAGACTTTCACTTATCAAAAGTCTCCCTCAAGAATCCCTTCCCTTAACATCAAGCCTGAGTTACATTTCTTAGTTTTCCACTCCCATAGAAGAGTTTTCCTTCATTGTGGAACAACAATATGAAAAAATGTATCATTAATATAAGTCTTTGAATAATATTGGCTTTTTCCTTTAGATTAATATCTTCCTGAATACAGAGATCTTTTTTATTTCAATATTGTATCAACTAGGCCTAGCAAGTCACCTGGTACCTACTAAACATTCAATAAATGAATGCATAAATGAATGGCATCCCACATACAAGGGTAAAAGAAAGATCATGTTTCCCAGCATTCTGACAATGTTGAATGCAATTCCTACTTCCACTATGGCTACAAAGCATCTGAAAACCAACCTGAGAAAACAAAATTATTTTCATTTGCAAGCCATCCCTTTTCTGTCATTTTGATATATAGTCTAATTCTTCTCTCAGAGGTAAATATCTATTTATAAGATAGCTGAATGGAATATTTAAAATGCAAGGTAAGGCCCCAAAATAAAGCAAACAGAACCACATCAGGTGAAGGAATAGTTTCCATAAGCCTCTGAATACTTAGGTCCCCTATATGGTCTGCCAATAGAAGAAGGGAAGAAGCATGAAAAAGACCCTGTCCCATTGTGCCTCTGGGTAAAAATGGGGTCATAAATTCCTAAAAAGTGCTCATTATAAGGAGTTCTCTCCCTCTTCTTGCTCTCTCTTTCCTCCCTCTCCCTCTTTCTCTATGTGTGTGTGTTTGTGTATGTGTGCATGTGTCTACATACATATTACACATGGCTACCCGCATCTCACCTATTTCAAAAAATACAGTGAATGAATACTAAATTTATTAATTTTAATAAATAACTGAATAGCTCAGAAACCTAGGATAGATCATTAGATCAACATTCTCTTGAAATATTTTCCCTGCCAAAATGCAGTGAGCTAGAAATATCTGCCTTAAGAAAGTTCGCTAGAAGTTGATTAAAATAATCCAAGGATAAATCTTTAGTGCTGTAAATGCAACCTAATTGTACTATTTTAACTGACTTCTCTAATATTATAAATCATGATTAAATTTTTCATGGGTAGTTTTATGATTTTCAATTCTAAAATACCTTAGCAATGTTAAGTTACAGAAAAACAAACATACATATATATATGATTTATCACAGCAAAAGCTAACACACAGCTGTAGTGATTTAATATTAATATTAAAAGTCAGATAACTTTCTTTGAGAGCTCCATTTCCTTTTACTGATAGGCTTTTGAAATCACAGTGTAGTGTTAAGTGAAAGACAAGACAAAGGACAAACACTAGTTTCTGTGTTTATCTTTTGTGAATGGCTATTTTGTAAGATTTTCTCCATTCAGATATTACTAAGAAAAATAATTGCTTCCAATTATATAATTATCAAACAACCGCCTACACTAAAAGATGGCCATTCTCAAGGGATGTTAGAAGAGAATTGTCATCTAATTTCTATTCAACTACAAGATCCAAAGATGTCATTAGTCTCTCTTTAAAAGTTCACTCATCCACAGAAGGTATTCTAAAGATAGTTGATAAATCAGCAGTAATTGATCCCATGATATTCTGATTTGTGATCTCACTTCTTCAGTATAGTAACCTCTGACAACCTGTTAGGTTCTCATAATTAATTGGCAGTTTGTTGACAGCTCAGTAAGAACACTGAAGAGCATGTGACTAAAACAAACCAGCTGGGACAGATGGTGCAATACCGATCCTGCCACTTTTTCTTGCAACCTCCACATTTGGATGGAAACATCGGAAAACAACCTTATTATTAACTTAGAGAAAACAAAATGCATATGTATGTAAAAACATATCTGCCTAACATTACATTTAACAAAATCAAACTTAAGAAATGGTGAGAATGATGAACAGAGGTTTCTCTTCTTCAAAAAAAATTATTTTTCTCTGAAGCAAACTGGCTTTTTTTTTTTTTTTACCATATGGTGTATCATTCCATTCTGCTCATGGTGGTAGATTTAGAGTAGTTACATTATTTTGTAGATTCAAACTTGAAGGATTTTGATTTGTTTACACATTCCCTAGAATCTCACTTTTAATCACTTAGGAAAACAAACCAAGAGTGTTAAAGTGTTGTCTTAAGAACAAAATGCAGCCTTTGAGATGGGGACAGAAACAACAGTCTCATATGTATGAATAGAAAGATGTCAAGATGAAGCAAATCTCCAACATTTATCAAATACTGCTGGGAAGTCAAGTTCCCTGCAAGATTCCTCTGGAGTACCCTCCCAGCCTCTCAATCAGTCCTGTTAAACTAATTCCAGGTTTTTCAAGGGACAGAACCAATCTCTTTCTTTGTGAAACCTTCCCTGACATTCTCACAAAGGCTTTGCTGTTCCCTGCTGCAATTTTACATATCTCCCTTGTGGGACTTGTTACCTTGCACTGTGGCAATTGATTCAAGAAGGAAACATAGTAGAAAAGAAAGGGTCCTAAAGTAGTTCTGCCATGAGCTAGCAAGTTTCTTAATTTCCAAAGACCTCTCTTTCCTCTGCTCTATAAAAATGAAAGGCCTAAGTGGTCACCAGTGCCCTTTTCTTTTCTGGCACCCTATAATTCTGTGAGACCAGGAAACTGCCTTCTGGACTACCTTTTGCGATACTTTTTGACCTAAGAAAATCAATTAAATTATTTTGGACTCAAATTGTAAGAAGATATTGATGACCCTTTATATTTGAGCATCTGTATCCAGATTATGCTCTTTACATGGATTTCTGCAGCTGGAGAAACATGAGGGGAAACATGTTTGAGAAAGGATATTAAGATTTTGTGTTTTAAGATGTCCTCTGGTGGTTTAAATGGAGGTGTTAATTAAGCATTGCGATATGGGAACCTGTAGTTCAACAGAAAAGTATGGGCTGCAGATACCTGTTTGGATACTTTAGCAGTTATAGACCATCTTATCTAGGTAGAAGTTGGGAACACAGTGTGGTTAGAGAGGAGAAAAGGGACAATGACTAAAGCCCTTAGGCAGATTTAGTGGAAAGGGAAGGCTAAATGCTGCTGGGAGGTAGAGAAGATGATTAGGGCAAAAGGGTATTTTGGAAAAAATAATGAATGACAATTTTCATTGGAATGGAAAGATTGGAAGTCAAAACTCTTATTATCATCTGTCCTATTATATGTTTAATGAACTATTGTTTTATTCTCTGTCTCTAACCATAAAGTTAACTCCATGAAGACAGGCTCTTATTATTCCTTTGTGTCCATTAGAGCAGTACCAGGCACATAGCATGAGCTTGATAAATACATGTTGTAGAAATAAATTAATGAATAAATGACTGTGTGGTGACAAGAAATTAATTTAACATAGTAGATATACATTTATTGATTCTTAATATCCTTCATGTAACTGAAAATATTCACTCAAACTGACTGTAAAATCAGTCTAGAAATTAAGCTTCAGTTATCACACTCACACAAAAAAAGTTTTCTTTTACACCCTGGATCAAAATTGGTCTTTCGATGTATACTTCTTTGGAAAAGCCTCTGTTGGCTAGGAGAGGCTATATTTTCATTCTTTAGTTCAACTGAAATTGAGAGACTTCTCTTATATCCATCAGGTAAGCTTTGTTGCAACAACTGTTTTCACCTTTTGACCTACTTTTACTCCACACACATTGCTTTGAACTCTGTGGTTGAGTTCTAATTTAACATTTCTCTGAAGAAAAATCTTCCTCCAAATAATCCATTCTTACTACACACAGTAGATTTTCCTTGTGAGAGAAGAGGATTCACTCCATCTCAGCAGTGGATTCACCTCATCACTATTAGCTTCAAAGAGTCATTCTAATCAGTATCATTAAAAAACAATTACAACTAAGAGTCACTGCTTCCCATATAGTATAAACATAAGGGAGAGAATGAAGGGCAAATAACAAAATATCTGTAGCCTGTTAGACATACTGGGATGGCATATTATGGTTTGTAACCCACCCCTCCCCCAAATATTTCTCAGTTGGTATTGTTCCTAATATGGAAATTATATATAAAGTAAGAAAACTTTCTGCAGATGAAGTGTTCAAGGTTAGATAGCTTTTTATTGTCACAAATGATATCTGAACCCAAGGCTGACATCAATCAAATTCAACCCATGGTTCTGTAATATAATTCTACTTTTAAGATATGTATACTGTGGCAGTTTGAGATTATTTATGAATCCCAAAAAGAGAGGTGATGTTTATAAACTAATCTATTCCTCTGAATGTGATACCCTTTGATTGTACTAGATTCAGCTAAGATGTCTTTGATTAAATTATGTTAAGATTAGGGCTTTGATTCAACCATGTCAGGAGGGTGTAACTCAGATTGAGTCCCCGCCCCTTGGTGGGCCCATATAAATGGACACTCAATCAAGAAGATGCACACAGAAGGGGGAGATCTCTGTCATGTTTGATCCTGGGGCCCTGGAGAGAGCTAAGTCATTTGCCTGATAGTTTGCAGCTGAGAAAGCCTTGAAGGAAATGATCCCTATGCCAGACTGATATAGGAAGCCCTGAGAGGTAAGCCCTATGCCAGTCTAGGGCTGAGATCAGAAGAAGCTGAGTCCACAGAGCCTTAGGGGAAGAAGGAAGGAGAAACCAGGCAAAGATTGCCCATCATCTTGCTTCAACATGTGGCAGCTGATCTTGGTGAGAAAGCAAGCTTGAGTTGGTTTTTGGTTCATATTGTGAAAATGCCCAAAACTTTTAAATGCTATGTTCATTATGGAAAGTTTACAGCCTGTTCAGTGTTCTTAGTATGCAGGATATTCTTGACCACAGAAAAGATAAGGGTTAAGTAATGAGAATTATAACTGCTAATTTAATTTCACTCATTCAAAGAAGGAAGAAATTTTATTTCAATGACACTGGAGTCATTAATTTCAATGAACAAAACTGTCTAGATTCTAATCACTTATACTTTTCAATAGTCAGTTTAACTAGAACCTGAAAGAAGCAGTTAAATATGTAAAAACATAACCATTGCCATTTTAGAAGACCTGCAATGTAAAATGCATAATAATTAAAGCTTGCACTAGGAGAAAGTATTCATGCTGAATTACATTTTAAAAATTTAAGTGTATGTACCCTTCTTTCAACAAAACCACTTATGAAAATGACACATTATTAGAAGAATGTTAGGGGGTAGGTATTTTATTTCCAATAAGTATCTTTGCTTTACAAAACTTTTTATGTTAGAATTATATTAACTCCTTTGAAGCACAAAAACAATATTTTAGAGTATAATATTTAAGCACAATGTGGAACACAAGACAACAGAATTGAAAGACGCATTAGAGACCTGAGGTAACCCCTTCATTTTATATACGAGGAAAATGAGATACAGAGAGGTTAAGAGGTGTGATCACGGTAAAAGAAGTGGGTCTGGAATCCAGCTGACCTGATTCCCAGTCCAGTGTGTTTGTTTTTATTTTTTACTACAATATACCTGACTAGAATCTATTCACTACAGAAAAAAGGGACACACATGTATAGATACAAGATGTAGTAGTATCTAAGGAATTTTTTTGAAACACATGTGTGTGAGCCCAAACTACCTTATCTTCACTGTTCACTCAATTCCAAAAGCCAACTGACAGGACACCAGTATCATCATCTTTAGAGATCCTATTGTTTAGCATATTTGGAAAATTTTGTTTGTCCATTTGTTCCATCACAATAATCTTCACTGAGAAAATTGTTATATATAGCACATGTATTTTATTTAGGAGGTACCGGAGATTGAACCCAGGACCTCATACATGTGAAGCTCAACCACTGAGCTACACCCTCTCCCCATCACAGGATATTTTTAAAGTATCTTTAAAACTGTAAAACAGAATGAAACTTTGGGTCTATCTACCTTAACCAAGGAATTTCTTAAGTTGTACAAATTTATGAATGGTACACAGTTGTGCTTAGAATTTAGGCAGAAAGAACAATACAGCATATAGCTATTCAAAATAAATGACTGGTTAGCTAAAATGGCTAAAACCGTCCTAATAAGGCCAAGGTAATGTGATATAAATCAAAATGTTGCACTCAGCTAATCTCATCTATATGTCTACCCAGCCTATGTGTGATAATCTCAAAAAAACCAAGTGACTTCAGTATTGTTATTACATTTTACATGCAATTTATTCCACATGATAAATTGCTATGTTTTAGTTTATTTTCACAGAAATCTGGCATCAAATAGACACTATCTTCTTGTGGTTGATAAGCTGAAAACATTTCTTTCTAAAAACTTGTACCAAATAAGGAAACATACTTTTAATGTTGAGCAGCAGCATGCTATAGTAGAAAGAGCAAGAGGTTAAAAGTCAGAAGTTATGGATTCTACTTGTATCTGTTCTTATAAACTAACTTTCTTAACACTTGCTTTACAGTTCTCAACCTACTACAACCCAGCTTCCACCACCAACTAATCCATTGAAACTACTCTCCTTGAAGCCTTTACATTATTTGACTTTTCTCCCTCAGGCTTCAATCACACAATAGTCTTATGATTTCATTTCTCTTTTCTAGCTATCTTTTAACACTCTCCTTTCCTCTTTCATTTACCCCAATTCTTAAAGCTAATATATTTCATAAAAGAAAAGTTTAATCAGAATGACAAAGAACTAAAGCTTTTTAATTTGTCTTTTTAGTTTTATTTTCAATAACACATTCAAAGAAAAGTTTGAGGGAAAAAAATCCTTCTTTCTTTTCAGGGTAACACTAGTTGAAAGTTATGAAAAAAATTCTATTTATTTTTTAAGTACCAATGGGAATTTATCATGCACCCTGAAACTAAGCAACCACATTGTTTCTAGGTTGTTGATTTTTTTTCTTCTAAATATGATGGGTTATCATATTGCAAATTGGAAAATGTTAGCTAAAGATTATCTATTTCTTATAGACTAGATATGCAAGACCCTATTACAGTACTTTGTATTAAAGCTGCACACATAAGTTTGTCTTATATGTTGTGAAAGAAAGATTCTTTGAAAGTTTAAAAATAAGAATACATTATATAACCTTGAAGATCTTGCCCTGGGTCAAGACAAGAGAAAACCATTACAAGCTCTGTCTTTGAAATTCATTGCTATCTACCTTGATAAGCACTTAAAATGGAAATTAAGGAAGAATGCAGCACTTAAGACTGACTTTGCCTAAACTCCCTAAGGTACAATGTTACAGATTTTATTTGCTATTAAAAAAAATCATTGCAATTTTGTCAATGTCAGATAGATTTTTAATTCAATCTACTCCATACTGAGGTTTCTAACAGTCTACATTCTTTAAATCTGGGACTACATTTATTAGACAAGAAAAAAAAATCCTGTCACAGTTTAGCAATGGAATGGGGCACAGGGAACAACTTAATTTCCTCTGTATTTAAAGCTGAAATGCCATGGGGAAAACTTGCCCATTCATTTAAGTCATCTGAGTCTCTCCGGTATTCTAGTTCATATTCAGAAAGCTGTGTGGAGAGTCCAAGATAAGTCCACAGTTAAGCAGTAAGAGTCATTTGGACGAAGGATATTTATCACATCTACCCCATGCTTCCCCAAAGAAGGTAGCTGGACCATTCTGGTAGGAAGGAAGATAAGTTAAGGTTACTTAAATCTACCATGAGAATTCTCACAAAGTTTCTCATAATAAAAACCTACATGGTTTCCTGGAAGTTATGGAAATTACAAATAAAACTAAATGAATAAATAAACTTCAACTAACTCAATTGAAGACTTGAGCACATTCTTACTGGTAGGAATCAAAGCAGACAAGAGTAGCTGAAACTTCCTGGGAAAATTCCTTAAAGATTTTGGACCTGTCCCATCAAGTTAGGTGGCCCATTGGTGGACAGTGGTCAAACCCACAGGTCAAGGAAGAGTAAAGAACACAGCTAAAGTGGAATTAGTTTTCAGGAAGTGATACAAGAGAATTTGCATTTTATTTTACACCAGTGTCCCAAATTTGAAAAAATAGACCAGGAGTAAAAGAGCTTGTTTTTGTTTTAACTACATTTTATCAAATTTAGAAAGAAAGACAACTGAAGAAAGATGAAAACCAGAAAATAAAAATCAATAGCATAATGCTTTATAACATAATAATAAAAAAGTATTTATCAGATATTTACTATATTCCAAGTACAGGTATTCCAAGCACTTTCATATTCTTGATAAGAAGCTATCAAATCAAAATCTACTAACTTCGACAGACTAGACATGTCCGTCCATATAATATGTCCATAACAACTTTCTATATCATTTCTCTTTTGAAGAAAATGCTTCCAAAGGACAACAAAGGCAAGGCACAGTTATCAGTTTGATCTCTCAGAATCTCACATACCAGATCTTTTGGGATGCCCCATTTAATTAAATTTAGGGCCAAATACTGCACTGAATTTAACCACACAGAATTGAAATTGACATGCAACTCCTCTAAGATGTTGTCCTTAGACTAAGGACTGGTAACAACAAATTTAGTAGCATTATCCTACCCACAGATGGCTTACTCCAAAACCCCTGTAATTCTGCAAAATCCACACTAACCTTGACAACCAATATGACTTAGCTACTTTGATCTACCAATATCTTCTCTCTCTGAAGAGGGAATATAAAACTATCAAGGGAATTTTACTGGGACTCAAGATCGCTAATAAAATTTATCTCCCTTACTCTATTCTTATGGAACTAGAACCGGAAACTACCATCACGAATTCCTAGAGCTAGCACCTGAGAGAAATGCCTCTAGGGTTTCTTTGATAAAGGAATCTATTGTAAAATGAGTCCTTGAACAACCAGAGAGCAGAAAAGAAAACACTGAATACTATCTGGAAAATCTATCAAAATTTCCCTCAAGCACACTCAAATGTGTCTTTTATTTGGTTAGTTTTCCTGAAAAAGCAAGCTACAAATTTAACTCAGCCCATTGATTGTTCTACAGTAAACAGAAAAAGAGCTAAATCCAATCCCAAGGGATTAGAGCTGCATATTAAGCATTTAGGAAACTAATTCAAGGTATACATATAGTCTCCCTTAGCAACTTTTCCTTCTGATCTGACTCAGAACTTTTAAATTATGTTGTATACAGTATTTTGAATTTCTTAATGGTTTGGATAAAACTAATTTTTAAGTAAAATAAATTCCCCTTTCACAAAAATATTTTCATATTTTTCCTTAAAATTTTTCTATTAAGTTTTTAAATAAATCTGAAACAAATTTTAGTATGGTAGAGTGAAAGGATTTTATTTTATTTTTTGTCCTGTGAGAAATCAGCTATGTTTTTTGAAAAGTATATCTGATTATAATTCTTCCTTGGTTTAATGTTGTTGTGTTCCCTATATCTGTGGATTCGTTTTTGAATTCTTTATTTGGTTCTATTTTGTGATTCACATTTGATTTGCATTAAACATATAAATTTGGAGTACTGTCATTTTACTATGCTGTGCTCCCATATTTAAAAAATGTTATGCATAGCATTACATTTATTTAGGGCTATACTTATGCTTTTGGTTAAGAGTTTTACAATAATCTTTACCATGAATATTGTCCACACTTTTGTTAGCAAGAATTCAACTTGTTGCAGTTGATATTATTGTTATTGTTTGATTGTTTAGACATACTTCAATAATTTTCTTCCTTCCTGAATTGGAATGGTTTTTCATGTTTATCTTGAAAATCGTTAGCTTTTTAATGAATGAAATTAAATATTTATCTTTACTCCAAATACTTTTTATTTTTTAAATTATATTATAATATTTTACTATGTCATTTACTCATTGTTCATATATATAAATAACTTTCTTAGTGATTTCTTCTCTAATCTATGGGTTATTTTATAACGCATTTTTACCTTTTAAAACATACTGTTTCTACATTTTATTATTTATGATTTGATTACCTTATGTCTTGAGAAGATTTTCTGTGTGAAGCTATTTTAAAACCTTGGATCTTCCTTTTAGACATTGTGGTAATTTGACTGTTTTGTGGACCCCAGATAATTATGTTCTTAAATTAGTTCCTGTGGGTGTGAACCTATTGTAGGTGAGACCCTTTGATTACATTACTGCAGTTAAGGGGCATTTGATTAGATTGCTTCAGTAAGGCATAGCTCAGAGTAGGTCTGAATCCTATTACTGGAATCCTTTTTAAAATAAAGAGGATGAATATAGAGAGAGGAAAGGCTGCAGTTGCAGAGAGAAAGACACAGGAGCAGAGAGAACATCAGGAGATCAAGGAGCTGAAATCAAGGAACCTGGGAGAGAGGAAGCCAGAAGCTGAAGCAACAAGACCCAGAAGAGAAAGGAGACACCATCATGTACTGGTCTTGAGGGAGAAAGCATCACCTGATGATTCCTTGATTTGGACACCGATTAACCTAATAAATCCCCTAAAAGCCAACCTATTTCTGGTATGTTGCCTTGGAAGCCATTAGCACACTAAACAGACGTAAGACATATTCACTTTTACTGAATTTTTGTCTTCATTTGCCAAAGCTGCTGATGCAAAATTACCAGAAATAGGTTGGCTTTTATAAAGGGAATTTATTTGGGATAAAGCTTACAGTTCCAAGGCTGGGAAAATATTCAAATCAAGGCATCATCAGAGATGCTTTCTTACCAAAGGTTGGCTGCTAGCAGATCCTGGAGTCCAGTCCTGCCATGTGGTGAGGCAAGATGGCATGTCTGCTGGACTCTCTACTTTCTCCTCTAGCTCAGCTATCGGCAATCAGGCATCTCCCCCTGTACCTCATCTCCTTGAGTGTCTCAGGCTTCTCTGTCTTTCTGCAGCTGTAGGCAAACCTGAAGTCCTCTCTCTCTCATGGCAGTGTCAAACTGGCAGAGCTCTCTTTCTCTGGGCCTCTTCTCTTTCTCTCTATGTGTTTTCCATTTATATAAGACCCAGCAAGAGGGCAGAGACCCAACCATGATCACGCTTCACCAATGTAGTCCACGAAAAAGGATTAAAGTGATCTAAAAAGTTCTAATAAAAGGGTCCCTTAATTGAATCTAATGCAATCAAAGGGCCCACACTCACAGAAATGGATGAGTTCTAGAGCATAATCTTTTCTAGGATTCACAAAATTAAAACCCTCACAGTTCTCAAAGTGTGTGTGTGTGTCTGAGTACATGCACACTTTATTGACTTCTTAGACATAGACTTCCATATGTGTGTTAGAGCAATCTCTTTTATTGTTTTGTTCTTCTACCCCATAACTAATTATATGTCATTCTAATCTATCAATTTCTGATTATGCTATGTTGCAAATCTCCCACTAAAACGGAGTATTTGTCAATTTCTTCTTGCAATTTTTTAAGTTACATTTTGTAAGTTTAAGTCAGCTTTGTTATATTTAGGCAATATGATTATTAAATTATCCTGGTGGATTTTTCTTCTAATACTTATGTAATTCTCTTTATACCTTTTATCTTTTTGCTTTAAAATCTACTCTCTATTATTAATAATTTTATATGCCATGTTACATTTTATTGTTGTTTGACTGTTGTGTTTTTTCCTATAATGTTTTAAGTCTTTCAGTATAACTTACTTTAGCTGTTAAATTACTAAGCCGTATATGAAACTATCTTTATTAAGTGAATTTAATCTTTTTCCATGTATTAGAATTGTGGATATATTTGAAATTATTTCAATAATCAATTTCAGGTATTTTCTTTTTATCAGTGTATATACTTGACCCTTTTGTCTTCTTTCATACTTATTATTGCACTGATATGTTTTTAGAAACATTCACTATTTTCTTTACTGTATTTAGAAACTAAAGGTGGAATTATAACTAATCACATTTTTACAAAATCTAAATTATTCAATATATTTTTCTTCTGAACAAGAAAAAAAATTTACATGCTTTAAAACTCTTTTCAAAATCAATATCCTACATAAAAGTAGCAAGGATATTAGTTCCAACTTTAAAAGATAAACAATATATATTCAAAGTCAGTAGTTATTTAACCTCCTTGTTTGACATTTTTCTTGAATACCATGCATGCATAATGGTTTACACTTTTATTGCTGAAATCAACCTTTTCATAGTTTTTCAGTGTGGGTCAATGAGAATCAAATTCTCTTGTTCTTTGTGTCTTAAAATATTTTTGCCTTAGTCTTAATATTGAATCATATTTTAGTAGGTAAGTAAGTCTAAGTTCAGTACTTTGTCCCCAACATTTTCAAATGTCTTCTAGCATTTAATATCTGATGAGAGGTATCCTGTTAATCTAATTGTCATTCCCTTCTAACCAGGATTCTTTTTCCTTGGTAGCTTTTAACCACATCATGTTAAATATATTATTTCTCTTTGTTGTTCATCACATTATTCTTGGTGAATTTCTCAGTAGTGTCCTACAATTCAACATTTTTCTTTTTATGTATAATCTAATGTGTAGCCTTTCCATTCAAATTTTATTTAAATATCTATAGGTATTTTGGTAAGATTTTAAATAGTTCTGTCTTTTAAAAATACCAACTTATTCTTATTTAATATAACCTGATTCGATTTCATGATTACTTATTCTTTTTGTACATTGTAATTTGTTTTACCTATTTGATGATCCTAAACATAGTTACTTGAATTTTTCCAGACTTTTACTTGCATTTTATTTTTTCTGGACCACAATCATCTTTCAGTTATGTATTTATGCATTTATTTGCAGTGTAGATGGATGTGTGTGCTTGTATGTGTGTCTAAGGGATGTGGGTGTTGGTGTTTGACCTTGCCTCCCAGATCTTATATTGGAATCTTCGGGCTTCTGTTCATGTTGAGAACATTGCAGATTCAGTCATGAGGCTAGTGATTAGCTTGTTTGATAACCAGGTTTTGTATAAAATTATCCACCTCATTTAACATAAAAGTTCATGTAAGCTGCTGTACTGACCAGCAATTTTTTCTCCACCTCAAATCAATACTATCCCAGTTCCTAGATTCAATAGTTTGGTTCTCCCACTTTCAAAAACTTGCATGAAAGTTTTCTTTCCCTTTATTTCACAAGATCTAAATCTTCAGGCTGCCTCACCTGCTCCCCTAGGCTTTTGCCACTCATTTCTCCTATCTCTCCACAAAGTTATGCCTCTTGATTTCTACTTTTATCCATATTTTATGTGTTTTATGATTAGGAATAATCTTATAACATAAGTAGGGTAACAGGCTTTTTTGTTATTCTGAGTATGCCTGAGGCATGCTCATACTGTAATCCATTTGTATCACTTGGACTTGAAAGGATGGACCCAATATTATATTATTCATTGGGTAGTTCTAAAACTTAAAAAGTTTTCAAAATTCAAAAACAAATGAGTCTTACAGAAATATAATTTGCAAGTCATGAAATGAGGAATATATTTTGCAAACATTTGTTCCTTTGAATTTATCTTAGATAAATTATTTGCATTTTCACTCACGTTTTCATGATTTAAGTTAAGGCAACAATATTTTTCTCTGCTTCGTGAGGTTTCTAAAGACAATGATAAGATTTAAGTACAAATTTGAATACAAAATAATAATGAATATACTATGAGACAAGAAAGGTCTTAGCTGTGAAAAATCTTGATGAGAGAACAGAAGTAAATGCCAATTAGAATGCGGTATTTTATAATTATAAGGCAACAGTCAACATATTATTATTATTCAATTTACACACTTACAGAAATGCTCGGGTGGAGAAAATTGATTATAACATTTAAAAGCATTAATTTATTGGATCTACAATCTTGAAATAATTAAAATGATGCACAAGGGGATTCTCATAAAAGAAATTTCATTTTAAAGATATCCCTCTAGTTGTACTGATTTGTAAAAACTACAGTGCAGGTAATTAATGTGCAAATTTAACTGGAGTCACAATAAATTCAATCTCATGAAGCAAGCAAAACAAGATTTTTTTTATTTGAAAGACACCCAAGAATTTACATAGTTGAGTGTCTTTTTACAGATGAGAAAGAAGTCTTAAATGAATTGAACTCTCATGGTACTTAACTAATTACTTCTATTAATATGGGTAGACACAAAATTCCCTAATACCAGGAGATCTTTCTAATTTTTTACTTAAGATTCTAGTTAGACAACTCCAGATGATCCTAGTGTTATAGAAGGGGTAGTAGAAAGATACCTGCATGGAGAAAACAGGAAAAAGTTACTGATTTTACTTTGTCTTAGTCTACCTAACTTCCATTTTGAGAGAACTATTAAGCCATGGGATGTGTGTTCTATGTAAGGATGTGTGAATTGTTTAGAATGCATATTGCTGAATTGTTTGCAAATTATATCATTTTCTTAAAATGACTCTCCTTATGGAAATGCACTTATATATACTAGTCAAATCGTTATAGGATGTTATCTTCAGGTTAGCTTTTATACCACATAGCTCAAACAAAGTATTTGTTGTGTTCATGTTTGACATATCCTTTACAAAAATAAGTGAAAAAAAATTTAATAAAGTGATGTTTTGCAGAAAATTTTTAATTAAAGCACAGTCATTTACAAACATATAATAATCAAATCTATCAAGAAGACATTGTTTACAGTCTTTCCCAGAGAAGAGACTTAAATATTCCTGTATAATTATGAAGCTTTTTTAATAGGCAATGCAAAGTATGACAGTATAAGAGAAGGCATTGCACAGCTCTCTATTGAAAAACAAAACAAAAGGGAAAAAAATTAATACCCTGGTATTTTTGGCTCACATGATAATTTAATGTAAATTAATTAATCTGTTTTGTTTTATAAATATCTTATGCAAATGCTAAATTTAAATAAACAATCAAACCTAATTTTCAAAATTATATAAGTTTAGAGATAATACTGAGAGGTATATTTGATATGGAGGGAGCAAAGAAAAGGCTTAATCAAACAAAGCCATCTCTTCCTCTTAGATTTACTCATCACAGATTTTAAATGAGTCTTTTTTTAAGAGGCAAAATGTGCACACTATAAATATCTTTTAGGAAGAAAACAGTGAGAATACAAACATAAAGCAATAGAATTATGTGGGACCTAGAGGGATAAAGTCCACACAGATATTGAGCATTTTTCATTTTCTGAAATCACCAGCCATTTTAAACAACAATCTGAAGGTCTTGTAAAATGATTGTATGCTGCTATTCCAGAGCACTTGACAAAGAGTTTAGGAAAAAATAATCTATGTCTAGTCTTTGAAAAACTTTCAGTTTGTTTTCTGTTTTCACTGTCGACATGAGTTCATTTTTTGGAAGAAGGACTATTTCTAAATCCATAAGTTTAGTATTATCTGTATAAAATGTTTCATCACAACTATAAATTCATCCTTCATCAAGTGCATAATAACTAGGTCCGTAGGTTTGAAAATTATAGTCTTCTAAAACAAGCTCAATCAAGCTAGAACATTGTAAGCATTTTCTGTGCAGCTGATTAGGAAAGTACATGAACTAAATGTCTATAGCCTATGTAAACAGAAGCTTATAATCCTTACAACCATATTTTTTTTTCAAATGACTGGTAGTACATATAAATAAGAAAAGGATCCCTTGTTTTTGTTTTTTTTTTTTTTTTGCTTCCTAGCTTTTTGCATTTCTATAGGCTGCATCAGCCCAACAGAATTATAAAAAAATCCTTCAGATATGTGAAACCCTCTGTATTGTAAAGTTAAGACAATATACTAATAACAGTAAACATTTGCATAGAGCTTATTGCAGACTCTATGTTAAGTAGGTTATTTATAGCTATGATTTCATTTAATCATATGGCAAAAAAAGCCGAGTCTCAGAGAAGTACAGAAACTTGTTCAAAGTGACATCAATGATAAAGAATTTAGAACCTGTTCTTCTAAACCCACATCATGTCTTCATCACTCTGCCATCAAAAACAATTTCAACATTCCATCCACAAGCTATGTTTAGTTGAAAAATTCTCAGGATAGTTAATGTCTTATATTTTAATTAAAATTTTGAGTATTAAATGTAAGCAAATATGCTTAACATTATTAAATGAAAAAAGTCTCATTTTAGGAAGACCACCTTATTTAAAAAGAAGATAAGAAGTGTATAATAAATTAAGATTTGTCAAAATGCCAACAATATGTGACACCCTTGTTACTCACAATGACCAAAAAATTAAGAGAGTCTAATTAATTATCAATTCAACGTAGAAGAGGTATTGCCTCTACACTTTCAAAATTTTCATTCTTTACTTTTATAGCATAGATATGTTTATAGATATAAAATGCCCAGTAAATTGTGCACTCATCACAATTTCATGCTTATTTTAATGATCTATTCCCTCAGATATGCATATTACTCATTGTTAATATGTACATGCCAATTCTAACGGGGATACCTTTAAGCCAGATCATTCATTAGTTATATGAATAATATTAAATTGAAAAGAGTTACTTCTAACAATTAATTATTATGTACAGCCACATTTTCTAGCCCAAAGACATATAACCTACATAAGCAGATCATTTGAATTAAAATAAAATTTATTTTATGCTCTTTGCAAAGATGGTGGCCCAGTGGGTTTATATACCATTGTCTGCTGTGTTAGCTATACCATAATACAATCTCATGAGAAGACTTAAGAATGTACTAAACAAATAAGAGCACATAACTAAACAGTCACACCTTAAATTGGATAGAATTAGAATCTCATAAATAATCTGAGAGATTTGGGTGTCACGGGACAGAATTTCTCATTGAAAAGATGTAATATGATGCCCTGTAATTTGTGGGCTACTAATAAAGCTCTATAGATATTGTATATTAAATGAATGAATCCACTGTGTTACTTGCTTGCACTGACATGGTGAAAAATTAGGATTGTGGTTTTAACAAGGTTGTGATGGTTTACTATGAAAACAACTAAATTTTAAATAAAGTGTGGGGCCCTTCTGACCATCTAGGAACAAATTCATCTCTAAATGAGGCCATCTGGTGGCATCATTCCAAATAGTAGTCACATTCCAACAGACATATTCTTTTCCTCCAGATAATGTGACTAAGTAACTCAGCTCTATCTACAAACATTACAGTAATCTAATGCCACAATTATATAAAATTAATCTGTATATTGGAGAGTACCTATGGCAGCAGAGGCTTCTTGCTGAGATAAGATTCCCTGGGCTAGAAGGACACAAGCATCATCAGAATGAAAGTCAAAAGCTTCAAACAAAATGGGAGGTCCAGGAGGTGTCTATAGGGACACTGATCTACACCAGTTTCTGCCTCACTGCTTTTTCTGTCATTTGCAATCCCTTTCTCTGCATCCTTACACCAGTAGACCTTACACCATGCCAACAGTTGTAAGATTTGCAAAGGCAAAAAAATTGTGGGTGGATGTTTCTTCTTAAAAATTCCTAGGCCTAACCAAAGAGATTCTGATTCAGGGGAACTTAGATGAGAAAAAGAATTAGCATTTTAAACAGCCATCTTAGGTAATTCTAACACTGGTGGCACAAGCCCCATACTTGTAAAACAATGTTCTATACCATCTACTAGACTTAAGAAATAGATCAACCTCAAAGTACACGAATTAAAGTTTGCTTAAGAAGGTCTAGCAGAATATTTGAGGGTGATTATGCTGTTTCCTTGATGAAATCAAAGTTGGAGTTTCAGTGCTAGAATACTGCAGGGGCAGGCAGAATTGTATTTGTGTATATACCTCATTCACAAGGTTAGAGGCCAGAAAAAAAAGAGTTGGGCCTACTGTGCTATCAGATGAAAATTATTGCACATTTTAGAAATCCAGCTTTTCCAAGCTGAGATTAAATATTTAGTGGCAAATTGTTCCTCAGAATTTTGCATTAGGACATCTTTGTTATATATAAGATTTGAAATATTCTTCAGAGACATGAAGGAAAAGCTGCAATCAAGAAAATTGCAGGTGTTTATATTTCTCTTTAGAGTTTTGCCATCCACTAGGAGGGAGAGCTATCTCCACCTTAATCTTCTAGAGCAGAAAGTTATTTGGATGCAAAGATTGCCTACCTGTACACTCTTGCATGCTATTAAGAGACTGTCACTAATTTTTTTGTTTGACCTTTGTTTGAGTATCAGAAATATATCAAAACTGTTTCAACATGTAACAGAGAAGTGGTAACAATGTAATTGTAATAACTGTTTAGATGCTTATAGAATTAAACTTAAGTATTTTCATATGCATTAGATCTCTTCACAACATTTGTGTGTCTTAATAATACTGAAAGTTAAGTAAGAATGGAAGTCTCATCTGCAGTATATAATTGTGCAACTGAGCTTGAAGCAAGTAAGTACGTTCTCTAAAGTCACAGTGAGAGTTAATTTTAAAGTTTACCCTAAAACTCAGCTCAGAAGAGGTAGACATGTGCTATTGTCCACTGATGTCTACTTTTTCTTCAACTACCTGTGCTTTCATTGCTCTTCTTCTCACCCCCATCAGAGTTTTGTTTCGTTTTGTTTTTTAATGCATCCTATGTAACATCTTATTTTAATATAAGGTGTGGTAATATCCACACTCTTTAATAAGTAGCCCTTATCTCAGATTGGGTCAGTGTTTCAACTGTCACCAGTCATATGGTAAACTCTGACAAGCTTTGACAAATGAATGAATAACACAGGTATTTCCCCTGAAATCAAGAGCCTTCAAAAATGTTTGATAATTTGGTGCCGTGAAGGATATTTCATTACTTCTGTTACAACTGTTAAAGACCATTTCTAAAGTGAAAAGAGACACAGGGCACATTGTGCCTTTATTGAAATTCTACCCCCCTTCTTCTGTCATAACTTAAGCTTACCAAGGTACCCACGGGTTCTCTGAGTTTCTCTGGCCACCTTGCCTCTCTCTACAGGAAATGGACTGATTGCACTTGCATTAGAAGGGCAACCAATTCTCAGATCCAGGGAAATTGCAACCTGGCCCTGACTTTGTGCCACTGAAATCAATTTGCTGTTTACCTGTCAACCAAGGGATCTGGAATGGATGTCTTCCTGGTTTCTTAAAGCTTGAAATTCATCTTTCCTGTATCCAGTTTGTTTTCTCTCATGGCCATCTCTGGGCTACTGCATTGTAAAATGTTGAGGAGTAAGAATAATACTCAAAATTTTAAGCTTAATGGTATCTTGAGCTATAGGGCTTGGTGGATGTATGCTAGGGGAGAATAATTTTGGTCCAAAGGACCTAGAGAATACATAGTAATATGATATAATCAATTTAAAAATATATAATTTCACTGTCCCTAAAGTGTCACATTTTAAAAATGTGTATTTTATTGAGAAATTGGTTGATGGACTTCAGACTAACAATTGCACACCATTTTTTAAAGTCAAATGACTAGGAAGACCACCAGAGAATATATTTAAAATTTTCTAATTTGTTTATGAAAGTTAGCTGAAAAAAAAAATAAAAAAATAAAAAGAACTTAGTGGCTTACTGGTATCCAATGTATATTTTTTAACAAGGCAATCAAGTTGGATGAAAATAACAACTTAACCCCTTCTCATTAGCTCCTGGAGATTGTAATTCCATGGCCGCTTTCACATGCTGGAGGGAAGGGAAAACAACAAAGGCATTATCCTACAAAGCCTCAGAGGAGTCATTTTAATAGAATGGAATCATGGCTGTTGATCTCATTTTCCCATAAATGTTCACAGCTCAATCTCATGGAATGGCTGTGCTTACCACCACTGATGTTTTATAATCAGTGTTAACATAGGAAACGTGTATAGTCAGCCAGGCAGTTCTTTTCTTCCCTTGTTAACTAGGCATGTTATTACTGTTTCTTTAATTTCCTAGAGGATTCATGAACATAATCATGTCAGCTGCTAAACTGGTGGGAATTGAACCTATTTTACATTTGGAAAGTATTAGCGTGTGCCAACTTAGAAGCTACATAAGTTAATGCATTGCATTCTACTTTTTAAAAACTTCTAGCAGCTCTTAGCTTAGTGGATGTGTGTTGTCAGCATAGAACAAGTGGAGATTTGGCAATTATCTCCTTAATTAGATTTTATACAACCAATCAGAATAATGAAGTCTTCAAAGTGGATTTACTCAGGTTTCGTTATAGTTATTATTTGTTTGAATCATTCTCTTAAGCTCTTTATGTTTATCATATTATTAATCAGATAAATGCTATACTCAATTTCATTTTTATTTAAAATGCAATAAATAACTCTTGTGAAGAGAATAGTTTTATTTTTTATATCATTAATGTCATGTCTTTTTATTGTAAGAAGGATAAATGTTCATTGTAGACATTTATAAAAATAAATATTTAAAAAACATGAAAGAATACAATAAAAATTGCTTGAAATGCCACTGCCAGTGGCAGTGATACTTGATATTTTTGTGTTTTATTCTTTTCTTTATGCATATAATCTAAAATAAATGTGTTACAGTTCTCCTTATTGCAACATAGTTCCTTCCTCCATTGTTCCACAAAATGTGGTATCTGGCTGTCATTTATATCCTCATTGTTGTTAAGCCTAATGAATACCTCTAAATACCACCTTGTCTGTCTTAGCTTTAGGCAAACATTTGAGTATCATTATAGATTTCAAGATCCACAAGGTCAGGAAGGTTACCCATTGTGACACTTTGAATTTTGTGATATCCTGAAAACAACTATGTTCTTGGACTAGTCCATTGCTGTGGCTATGGGGCTCTTTGATTCACAAAATTCAGTTAAGGGGACTTTGATTAGATTACTTGATAAGGTCACTTTAGAGCTTTTGATTGGACTATGTCAGTGAGGTGTGAGGCAGTTTGGTTCTCCGCCCTCTGGCTGGGTCTGATATAAAAGGAGACACAGAGAGAGAAAAAGACAGAAAAAGAAAGCCGCCATATTTGACCTTGCAATGTGAGAGAGGACTCAAGGATTGTTGTCAGTCAAAGCTGAAGCACAAAACCCCCAAAAGGCTGAGCCTACAGAGCACCTCAAGGCTGAAGAGACAAGCCCAATGCCTGGTTACGCACAGCTGAGCTCCAGGAGACTGTAGATTCTGAAGGGGAAAACAGGGACACCAGCAGAGCTAGGTGGCCATCTTTGCCACATGGCAGGAGTCCAAGATAACTAGCAGCTGACTTTGGTGAGAAAGCGTCTTTGCTGATGTCTTGATTTGGACATTTCATGGCCTCAGAACTGTAAGGTTTACCCTAAAAAAAATCCCCATTATAAAAGCTAACTGGTTGTGCGTGTGTGTGTGTATGTGTGTTTGTGTTTAGGGTAAGCAAGGGAGTAAAGAGTTTATTAAGAAACAAGAAAAGAGTACACAACCTAAGACATTGGTGCAGGTGAATTACAGGGTGAGACGTGCACATGGGGCTCCAGGTTAGGCCTTTTTAAGACCTGTCCTCTGCCTCTTTCCTAATGCTGGGGAGGGGCCACAGCTGTTTCTTGTTCTGATTAGTTGCCTTAGGATCCCTACCTGTTAGCTCTCAAGGGACCAATGAGGAGGCCTTTTGTTTGGAGTCATCTGGGACTTCTTTCAGGTACTTTGCATCAGCAACCCTGTGGCAAACTAAGAACTCCATCTTATTTATCTTTGTAGCCCAGGGGTAGACAATGCCTGGCACATAATATGGATCCATGGCTATAATGTGGAATAAATGATTATGTCCTCCATTCTTGAAATATTACCTACATTTTTTTTTTGCAATATACTCTTCTGGATTTTCCTCTCCCATCTAGCAGAGCCTTCTAAATCTTTCATTTTCTCTTATTCCCTTATATAGCCTTTCAATGCTAGTGATTTTCTATTCTAGAGCTTCATCTTTCCCATGCTATCTAGTATGCTATGCACTCTTGGGACTGCAATTACCATCAAGTTGGTGATCATTCCGAGAATCAAAGTTGATCACAGATCTTTTCTTAGCAGATTCAAAACGTGACTGTCTGTAGTTTTCCACTTTTATACTCACAAGTATTTCAGAAATAACATGTCCAGAAACAAAGCCACCACTCTCTGAAAAGTCACTTATTTTTGTAAGATCTTTAGAAATAGTCAAAACTGAAATGAACTTGATTGTGAGGGATGACAAGACCCCAGTTGTAAGTGGAAAAGGAGAGGATTTCAGGACCTATTTGCAGAAATACGAAGGTCATGATGCTTACTTTTAAGTGAGTCAGATTTAGGTCTTACATCTCTGGAGTTGGGGGAGCTGTGGATATATGGACTTCTGCCAAAAGTGTTGGGATTGATATAGGAGGGGACTAACAAAGAAACCTAGACAAAACTTCACAGCAGTAGACTGGATCAATGAGCCAATCAAGTTAGTACAAGGCTGTAACTCTGTTAGCCTGGAGTTATTCTGAGAAAAAGCCCTGGCCACAGCCTGGGAAGAGATCATCTGTGGCTCCCCTAAACACCCACCACTTCTACAGAGACTCAGCAACGCTAACAGGAAGCTCTATTAAGGAATAGAGCTGAGCATAGCTAGAAGAAAGTATGCTAAATTACGAACTTCTCAGGAATAGAAACTGTCTCATTCATACCTCTATGATGGTATCTGTACACCATGTTCCAAACACAGACCTAGATATAACTCGAATGAGTAAATAAACGAAAAAAATGAAAGGAAATTAAATAAATATTGAGTAGACGCACAATTATGGTCTATAGGTTCTCAGAGAATAGGATAATGAATGCTGACTGGGAAGATCATAATAACTTTCACAGAAGGGATGGAGTTTGAACTAAGCTCCAAAAATTAAGTTTTTAAGAAATAGAGAATGGAAGTTGAAGAGGAAAGACATCCCATAGTAAGTAGCCAGCAAGAGTGAAAATATCACATAATCAGAAAAGATGTCAAGAACATAGGGTAAGTAAAAATATTTATTTAATAAACCTATACGCCATTACATTCTGCTCTTGCCTACCTGATCTATATTTCAGATAGATTCACTGTAGGGTGAAAGTAGAAATAGTACTGGCAGAATGCATTCATGCTATATTCAATCAAATGCAAAATATAATTAAGCTAATTATAGGTTTAAATAAATGAGGCAGAAGAACCATTTGTAGGAAAGCTGTAAATGAGTGTAACTCTGATATATTGGGGAGATGGGTTATCATACAGTCCAAGGAAAGGCCCAGTTACAGGGTGCCAATTTCCTGGGGTTTTCTGCCCTGCCTATAGTATCTAGATATCTCTAGAACCCTCAGAAGCACCTCTGCTTTAGGCACTGTTTACTGTAACAGTCAGTGAGATCCTGCTTGGAAGTGTATAAGCATACCTCTGGAATGACCTGCCAACTCACTTTGAAATCTCTTAGCCATAAAAACTCATTTATATTAATATTTTCCGTTTTTGGTCTAGCTCTTTTTCCAAATGCATCACTAGTTGGCACTTGGTAATAATCCTTCAGTGTCATGGAGGCTTATGCCCAGATGTCATGTCCCATGCAGGGGGGAAGGTAGTGAATTTATCTGCTGAGTTTGGCTTACAGAGAGGCTATATTTGAGCAACAAGAAGGCTTTCAGAAGATAACTCTTAGGCAATATACATTACTAGGCTAAGTTTCGAGAGTATCTACAATTGAAAACAAGACAGTTCCATCCATCTGCCCCATGGGATCTAAGCCCCCTCTCAACTGGAAGCAGAGTGGGCATCACCATACAAAAATCCTCAAGATTGAGGAACAAGCAAACATAAGGAGGTAATGCAATTATGGACTAAAGTAAACTTATTATTATTCTATGGAAGAACTTGTAACGTTGATATAAAGAAAGTGGTCACAAGAGGTTCTGAGGGGAGGGAGAGGGAAGAACCAGTGTAACATGGGGCATTTTGGGGACATTGTAATTGTTCTGCATAATATTGAAATGACAGATACAAGCAGTTAGACATTTTGTCAAAACATAAAATTGTGCAGTGTAAAGTGTAAACCATTATGTAAGCTACAGACCATGCTTAGTAGCAATGCTTCAATATGTGTTCATCAGTTTTAACAAATGTACCTCACTAATGAAAGATGTTAATGGGCAAAAGTGGGGGAAGGGGAGAGAGGGGGTATATGGAAATCCCCTATATTTTCCATGTAACATTTATGTAATCTAAAGCTCCTTTGAAAATAAAGGAAAATAAAATAAAATATTCATAATTGAAAAAAGATAATAAAGCATTTACACCTTTACTAGAAGTGGGGGAGGATGAACACCATGGCACCCACTTCAGTGGCCTAGGATTTTGAAAACATTGCTAGAATCCTAGTGTAGCCTATATACCCAGGTCAAGAATTAAAATATCTTAGGACTACACCAAGGTAATCAGACAATTATTTGCATTTTGCTACCAGTTTAAGTGTATTGTAAATGACCAAAATTCCAGCCTTTGAATATAGTCATTTATAAAACAAAAGGAAGAAATCCAATTTACAGTATTATTGCAAAATGAAATACTTATAGCATAAAACAATATTTTCCAATGTGTGTTCCTCAGGACATTAGTGATATATTAATTGCTTTTAGGTGGGGAAGAAAAGGACTTAGACGGACAAATAAAATTTAGGGGTAGCTGAGTTGAAAAAAAAAAGATTACTGAATGACTTCTCATAGATTTTAAATATGATAATAGTGTTTTTACTTAACATCTTTAGCCAGGATTCTTATTTTCTAAAAGAACATATTTAGGGATAAATAGATAGAACTATTAGAAAATTTATATTGCTATAAATAAATACAGGTGACCAAGTTGCACATAGTGGGTACTAAGTAAAAGAAGTTTGGAAGAAAGTGCATTATACAAAACAATGAAAAAAAAGGTTAGAATATACTTTAACTTTTTTTCAACTATGTTCCTATATACCTTAGAAAAATAGTTAGCATCATAATTCTGTTGGCAATAAATAAATAAATGCTAGTAAATATTTTCTACACCATTAATAATTATAATCTTTGCCAGAAAATGTTCTGTACATGCATATTTAATTGTTTATGAAAGCCAAATATCTATCAGGAATAGTCTGGGTCATAAGCTATCAATGTTCATTACATAAAATCTGAAGACTGCTGAGGCTTTCAGTGTGGAAGAACTTGGGGGCTTGTTCACAGAAATCACAGTGAGAATATAATTTCTGCTTTAGGAAAAAGGAATTCAGCTAAACATGGACAGGTAAAACAGCTAATGGCCATAGTTACATACACCTAAACCTTTCTTAAGGTCTGACAGCATCTGGAATTTGTGTCCTCACTAAACTGGGAACTCTTTGAAAAAGCCTGTGTCTTTTTTTACCCCGATGACCGATTCAGAGTTTGTCCCAATAAACACGTATAGCAACTAAGGTAAGTGTTTAAAGACAATTTACAAATATTTAACAAACGATCTTGAACAAATTTAACATTTCTACCAGTGAGTTCACAGCTTAAAGAGAGTTGCTTTATTGTTTTTCAGAGGTGTTGCTAATGTTAACTAGATTAAATAGTAGTTATTGTACAAAAGTATTCTAATGTCTAACTTATCATAAACCAATATATATGTTAGCCAAATAAACTCAAGCAACATAAGCTTTCAAGAAGGAGAAAAAAGTACATCAAGAAAAAAAAACAGTCTGAAGCTTGTTTCCAGTGATCTAGTGTCCTGGACAGCAGTTGTCTCTGTGCCCCTGTGAGCACTCAGACAGGTAAGTGGAAAAATTAGGTATGAGAATGAGAAGCAAAAGACAAGACCTACTGCAGATTTACAAATTTTTGCTTCAGTCTATGATAGCCAACAAGCAGCATTAATAAAAGCAGTAATCAAACATATAATTTTTATATGTTTTATATAAAATATATATATAAATATATATGTAAAATACATATACACATTATATATATATTATATATTCATATATTACTTATAGTATCACTATACTTACAATCACCATATTATACTTAAATACTATTATAACATCTAGTCATACGTACATATACACATACATAACCCTTCTTGGTCATAAATATACTGTCATAATGTAGTTCAACAACCCATCTCTAATACGAATTTAAGCAGTTTTCTAAGAAAGCATAGCATGATAAACAAAGACTTCAGAATTACAGAAAGTCAATTAATTAATTAATTTGTATTTGTATTAACTTTAATTATTTAACTAAATCTTTCTTTAATGTAATTTATGACACTAACAGATTTAAAGAACAATAATACTTAAAAGGGAACATATCTCAGAGCATGCAATACAATTCATTTGATGAAATTTAAAAATAATGTATAATAAAAACTTGTGGCAAGCTGAGACTAGAAGGAAACTCCTTAACCTAAAAAAGGACATATACATTTTTTTAATCAAAAGAAAAAGTATCCATATGCAAATATCTGTTTGCCTTCCTGCTTTTAGTTCTTCTGAATATATTCCTAGTAGCAGGATTGGTGCCTCATATGGCAGTTCTATATTTAGTTTCCTGAGGAACAGCCAGTCTCTTTTCCACAGAGGTTGCACCATTTCACAGGCCCACCAACAGTGAAGGAGTGTTCCTATTTCTCCACATCCTCTCCAGCCCTTGAAGTTTTCTGTTCTTTTAATAATGGCCATTCTGTATGGTGTGAGCTGAAATCACATTGTAGTTTTGATCTGCATTTACCTAATAGCTGGTGATGTTGAACATCTTTTCATGTGTCTTTTGGTCATTTGTATTTCGACTTGGGAAAAATGTCTGTTCAATTCTTTTGCCCCTTTCTTAATGGGGTTGCTTGTCATTTTGTTCCTAAGTTGTGTGATCTCTTTTAATAACATGGAGATAAATCCTTTATCAGATATATGGCTTCCAAAGATGTTTTCACATTGCTTACACTATCTTTTTACTTAATTGACAAAGTCTTTTAAAGAACAAAAGTATTTAATTTTGAGGCAGTGCCATTTATCTATTTCTTTTGTTGCTCTTGCTTTGAGTGTAAGGTCCAAGAAACCACCGCCAATCACAAGATCTTGAAGATGTTTCCCTACATTTTCTTCTAAGAGTTTTATGGTTCTAGTTTTTGTATCTAGTTCTCTGATCCATTTTGAATTAATTTTTATATGGTATGAGATAAGAGTCACCTTTCTTTCTTTTTTGATATGGATACCCAGTTTTCCCAGCACCATTTGTTGAATAAACTATTCCGACTCAGATGAGTGGGTTTGACAGCCTAGTCAAAAATCACTTGACCATAGATGTGAGGGTCTATATCCGAATTCTTGATTTGATTCCATAGGTCAATCTGTTTATTTTTATGCCAGTACCAAGCTGTTTTCTCCACTATAGCTAGATAATATGCTTTAAAGACTGAAAGTGAGAGTTCCCCAACTTCGTTCTTCTTTTTAAAGATATTTTGGCTCTTTGGGGGTCCCTTACCTTCGCAGATAAATTTGGTAATTGGATTTTCCAATCTGAAAAGAGGGATATTAGAATTTTTGTCAGGATTGCATTAAATCTATAGATCAGTTTCGGCAGAACTGACATCTTAATGATACTTAGTCTTCCAACCTATGAACACAGAATATCCTTCCATTTATTTAGATCATCATTGGTTACTTTTAGCAAAGTTTTATACTTTCCTGAATACAGGTCCTTTATGTCCTTGGTTAAATTTATTCCTAAATATTTTATTCTTTTAGTCACTATGGTAAATGAAATTTTTTTCTCACTTCCTCCTCAGATTTCTCATCAGTAGTGTATAGAAACGCTATTGATTTTTGTGTATTAATCTTGTATCCCACCACATTGCTGAAATTGTCTATAAGTTCTAATAGTTTTGCTGGTGATTTTTCAGAATTTTTTAAGTATAGAATCATATCATCAGTGAATAATGAAAATTTTACTTCTTCCTTTCCTATTTGGGAGCCTATTATTTCTTTTTCTTGCCCAATTGCTCCAGCTAGAACTTCTGCACAATATTGAATTACATTGGAAAGATTGGGCATCCTTATCTTGTTCTTGATCTCAATGGGAAGGCTTTCAGTCTTTTACCATTAAATACAATTATTTGCTGTGGGTTTTTCATATATACACTGTATCATATTGAGAAAGTTTCCTTCTATTCTTATCTTTTGGAGTGTTTTTATCAAGAAAGGATGTTGGATTTTGTCAAATGACTTTTCTGCATGTATTGAAATGATCATGTGATTTTTCCTTCTTCAATTTATTGATGTAATGTATTATACTGAGTGATTTTCTTGTGCTGAACCACCCTTGCATACCTGTAATAAAACCTACTTGATCATGGCATGCAATTTTTTTATGTGTTTTGGATTCAGTTAGCGAGCATTTTGTTGAGGATTTTTATAGTCATATTCATTAAAGAAACTGTTCTGTAATTTTTTGTGTGTGTAATTTATTTATTAAGCTTTGGTATTACAGTGATGCTAGCTTCATAGAATGAGTTTGGTAGCATTCCCTCCTGTTCAATTTTTTGGAAGAGTTTGAGCAAGATTGATATTAAATCTTCTTTAAATGATTGGTAGAATCCACCTGTGAAGCCATCTGGTTCTGGACTTTTCATTTTAAGGAGGTTTTTGATGACTGTTTCAATTTATTTACTCGTGATTGGTTTGTTGAGGTTCATAGTGGCATTACTCATAATTGCTAACAACCTAAGTTGTTAAGTGTCCGTTAACTGACGAGTGGATAAATGATATGTGGTATATTCATACAATGGAATTTTACTCAGCTGTGGGAAGAAATCAATTGGGGAAGCACATGACAACATGGGGGAACCTTGAGGATGTTATGTTGAGTGAAATAAATCAGATACAAAAGGATGAATATTGTATGATTTCACTGATATGAACTAAATACAATGAGTAGATTTATGGAGTTGGACTATGAAGTGTAGGCTGATGAAAGATAGAATGTGATATGAGAAGATAGAGAAGATGTTGGATGTATGTAAAATGTATAATAAAGTCAAATGTAAATATGTGGTTATGGTTGGACTTGATGGTAACACATTATAATAAATGTAACAAACATTGTTCATTTGTGGACATGACTGTGGCTGAAACAAGTAGTCTAGGAAGACTGATGTTAGTTGGAGGGCAGCTGGAAGATAATACTGGGAATGTATAACAATGATTTTGGAAATAGACAAGGATTGTGGTTAACAATATAAGTACAGGAATGTTCTTCTCCTTCAGAGTTTTGGGAATGTGGTGATACATAAGAAAAATATAACTGGTGTAAATTAAGTACTACAGTTAACAACATTGTAGTGTTTTTGCAGCAGAGCAAAGTTGGTGCTATATTAATTCTAGAGGTAAAAAAAAAAAAGAATACGGGATTTTAGTTTGTGAGATGAGACTACAATTAAGCATTTTTTTCTCTTTCTCATTGTTTTCATTAATAAGGAGACTATGTCATTTAACTAATCTGTGTTCATCTGTGTATTTTTTTTGAACACTAGAGGAACAACTGAGTTAGCAGTTGGAATTAGGTGAGATAAAGGTGCCTGAAAAAGAACTTTTTAGGAGTAATGTTTCCATAACTTGCTGAGCTGCCTTTTTCTGTTTTTTCATTTTTGAGAATTTTAAATAAAGTTGTTAATAAAATAAAGAAAAATTATCAAAAATATAATTATTATTGAAGCAATCCTTATTAGGACCAAGGACAAGAAAAAAAAAGTTTGTCATACTCACTTATATTCAGTATTGTACTCGCCAGTATGGTTAAAGAAGAAAAATAAAATATATGATTTTTGAAAATGTGATACTAGACTCTGTTTATTTTTATAGATATGATTGTCTCTATAAAATACCCTAATGCATTTTGAAATTAGAATAAATAAGAATTACTCAGCCATAAAACAAAAGAAAAGAAAAGAAAAGAAAGGAAAAGAAAAAGAAGAATCCAATACACAAAACTCAGCTATTATTCAGGTAAAACTATTGAGTTCAAAATGTATTTTTAAAAAGTTAACATTCAGAGTGGCAACAAAAAATATCTGAAAGACTTTTTGGGGAAAAATAAAATATTTTACTGTAAAGAACATATAAATAAATTGAGAGACTGACTATGATTTTGGAATAAAGAGCTATCTCATAAATATATCAATACTACTCAAACTGAGCTATAGAATAAGTACAATTTACAATCAAAACCCTTTGGGGTTCTCTATAGAACCTGATAACCTGGTTTTCAATTCAAATGGAAGAAAAAGGGTCCAAGAGATTTCTGAAGAAGAACTAAGTGGAGAATTTGCCCAACCAGATATCAAGACATATTGTGATAGTATAGTATTGGCATAGTGACAAATATGTAGACCGTTGGGTAAAAGATGAACACAACATACATAAAACTTTTTGTCATTCAGAATGTACTTCATACGTAAGAGATGAAAGATGAGCTACTTAATAAAATGTAGTAGGAAAATTTAATATACAAATAAAAGATATTAATTTATTTCACACAATACACAAAAATTTATATAAAAATCCATGTAAAATAAATATAAAAAACAAAAATTTTATTGTTTTTTTTATATTTCAAATTCATCATTAATTTTTTAAGTAAGAAATGCTTAGGGTGTAAAAAGTACACATCATAAAGGAAAAGGCTGAGTACAAAATATATTGTTGCAAAAATAAGAATTTCATTAAATCAAAGGATGCCACTAAGAGTAAAAAAATGCAAGTTACATCAGGAAGATTCTCTGTCTTACTTGTCATTAGCAAGTATTTATATCCAGAACACATAAGATCAAAAGCCCAATAGAGAAATGGGCAACGGACATGACTATGATTTTCATAGAAAACATTATATAAATGTGCCATTAATATTAAAAATATGCTCATCTTTTTTACTTTTAAGTTAAATACAAATAAAACTTCCATGAATATACCATTATACTCTTGAGCAGTTAGTAAATTGTTTTAATAATCTGATAATATAATATCAAATACTAGTGAGGATACAAAGCAACCATAAAAACCAAACACTATTGTGGGGAATACAGATTGGCACACACATTTAGGAAATTATTTAGCAATCCAGTAAGTTGAACATGCACATATCTGGTAATCCCACTCCTAGAAATAACCTAGAGAAATTCTCACACAGGTATATTAAGTATGTACAAGAATATTTATAAGCATGAATGTTTTTCAGAGAAAAATGTCAGGTAAGTAAATTGTGATGCCTTTTTATTGTGAAATGCTTACCACAATTAAAAAATTAAAGTGTGAGAGCAATTAACATTATCATAAGGAATGAAACCAATGAAGCCAGATGGTTAACAGGGGTCAGGAGTGGTTTGTGCAATCTATTGCAGACCATTTAAAGGCATTGGCTTTTACTCTTAATACAGTAAGAAGTCACTGGAGGAACTTGAGCAGAGGAGTGGCATTGCCTGACTTAGGTTTTCATAAATTAATTCAGACTGATATTTTCAATAGATTGAAAAGAAAGATGAAAGCAGGGAGACTAGTTATAGGAGTTACATCATCCAAGCAAGAAGTAATAACGGCATGTCTAAGGGTGACAGCAGTGGAGGTGATAAAAATGTTCAATCTCTACAAATATTTTGAAGTTAACTTGAAAAGATTGCTGATGATCTGACAGGAGAAGCAAGAGAAAGACAGGAGGCTAAGATGACCCCAGGATTTTGACCTAAACATGTCAGAATATAGAAGTCCACAGGATAAGCAGGGTTTGGGTGGTGGGAATGGAGAAGGGGTAGATGAGCACCTCAGTTTGTGATACATTAAGTTTAATAAATATTCAGCTGTAGATGTCAAGAAGGCAGTTGGGTATACAAGTCTGGAGGTGAAGAGAAGGATGCATCCCTGAGTGTTCAGCAGATATTTAAAGCCATGAGATTTGATGGGAGGATCAAGGGAATGTCTGTAAGCATAAAGAAGAGTAGTTCCAGGAGTTGCTTAAGAATACTCTATCACTTAGTGGAATGACTTGACAATATAAGCGATTTTGTCCCACAGGGGCCAGTTAGTGATGTCTGGAGACAATTTTGGTTGTTAGGAGTTGGGACTGCTAAGTAGAGGCCACTGATGCTGCTAAATATCCTAAAATGCAGAGGACAAGCCCCAGCAATAAAGAATTGTTGGCCCAACATGTCAATAGATCTGAAGTTGAGAAACTCTAATTTAGAGTAAGGGGCAAAGAAGAAGAATCTGCAAACAAAATTGAGGAGCTGTGGCCCGAGCAGCAGGAAGAAAATGATAGTGTGGTATCCTGAAAAGCAAGTGAAGAAAATGTTTGAAGGCTGAGGAAGTGACCAAGAGTAGCAAACTATCTAATAGTTCAAACAAGTTGAGAACTGAAAACTGACCCATGAATTTAGTAATGCAGAGGTCATTGCCACCATTGATAAGAACAGATTGCTGGAAGTAATTGGGTCTATGCGAGAGAAAATGCATGGAGAGAAATTTGATATACTAGGTACAGACACACCTTTTCAAGGAATGTTGTTCTAAATTAAAGGAGAGAGATAGAGTGATAGCTGGAGGATAATATTTGTCAAAGAATTGTGCTTGTTTATCTGGTGTAAAGATAGGGAATACAACACGCAGCATGGTTTTATGCTGCTGAAAATGATACAGCAGAGGAAGAAAATTTGATGAAGCAGAAAAGAGAGGCAAGAACTTAGAGCATGGTCCTCGAGTAGGGAAATGAAAATGTGATATAACTGATATATTCCAAATTTTTGAAAGGCATAAGAAAAGAACAAGTATTATCATACATGCATGAGCTTGATTTTGACTTCCGTGACTATTATGTATGAGTCTTTAGTCAAATTATTTAAACTGTCTCTAAATCAGTTTGCACCTGTGTAATCATTCCTTCATATGGGGTTGTTATAAGAATTAAATAAGATAATGTCTGCATAATATCTAAAACATTGCTTTGATAATATTAGGCTTCCAATAAATAATGACTATTAGTTTTATGATTTTTAATGAGAAATTCAACCATTTCATCCTTGAAAATTTTATTTTATTGGTACTATCATTTAAAGTCTCAAAAAGAATGTCTATAGCTCTTTTAGCAATTTGTTAAAATAGCATATGTTCTCCTAAAAATGTGGAAAAACATTAGAAAAATACCTCAAACTACACCTCCACTTCTTCTCATTAACCATCTGCAATTTTTTATTTAATTCTGTGTCATTTTGTTTCTAACATAAAATATTAAATTACAATGATTTAAAAAGTAACATGTTTAAAAATTATTGACTTTTGCTTGGTTTATATTTTAGGCATTTCTATGTGCTTTCTAATTTTTGAAGCGAGATTATATAATTATTAAAATAAATGTTTTATTTTATTCTAATATATTAATTATTACTTTATATTAATGCTTACCAGTGGTCTCTATGTAATTTAAATCTGAGAGTAAATTATCATTTTTTAAGATCAGAATTTGTAGCAAAGATAATATTATATATGTTTTGTGGTTAACATAATCTTGAACCAATGGTAATTCCACATACAATTTGCATTACTATTACTATTATTACTATTTTAAATATCCAAAGCATATTATTTCCTTTCCACTTTCTCTTTTCACTGCTAAGTTTCTTGGCCTCCATCCTTGTAATAAGTTGCAAATTTTTTTAGGATACTTTGAACTTTAAATCATCAGAGACAGTTTAAAAGATGAAGGCTTAGGCTCTCAAACTCCTACAGCTAACAGGGTATTATAACACACACACAAACATACACACCAGGAGACGTATGCTTTTGCAGAGTTTCCAAGCAAAATTTTTTCCTAAAGCATTTTTGTTTTCCCTAAAAATCTCACAATTGGCATATGAACATTACTATTCTCATGACACTTCATATTTTGGAGTCAAAATTATTCATTGAGAAAACTGAAGATTGTGAACCTGCCAGGGTGATGGCCCCAATTTCAGAGCTTTCATAATTGTGTCTAAAACAGAATCTGCTGCCAGAGTTTAAAGCTCTAACTGTAGTGTGGAGAATGCAGTGAAGAGGCTTCATTGGCCTCAGTGGGGAAAACGCCTTGCCTAGTGACTGGTCTGCGGGAGATAAACAAAACGCATTCTAATGTGATCCAAAGTTAATGAACTTTCAAGCATGCACGAAAGGAACAAAATTCAAAAGCACACATCAGTGATTTATATAGCTATAACTTAATTATTTGGGAAGAATTTCCATTGTGTTATATGTTCTATTATCGATGTAACTCAATTGGATTGCTTTCTTATATTTGCATTTTAATGCACTAAGAGGATTTAATTTGAACTTTTCTCCCACAAGGCTATTCCAAATGGAATTTTTTTCTAGGTTACTGTTTGATCTATATTCCATTAATTAAATAAAACATGTCAGAGTATGTTATGTGGCTTACACTCATTCAGAGTATGTGATTAGTATGCAATCAAACTCAACTTAATTTTTTTAAACAACCTTGTCTGTTGTGGAATATGGCACCAAATACAAACACAATGTGAAGCTAGTTCATGATAAATAGTCACTCAGTGTTATTCTCAGAGGTTGTCAATTAAGAAATGAGAATCCTCAAAAAATTTTAAAAATAATTTTCCATGTTATACAATAGTATGCAGAACAAACACATACACACATTACAAACACACAAACAAAAACTTATGCATGCATGCATACTTAATATAAAGATAGATACAAATATATAAAATATGACAATTTATTTTCTAACAAAACATAAAAGGGAAATATTAATATTATCTTAATTTCTTAAGGGGCCTTAAGAGATCATCAAAATGCATATGTGAAAGCACTTAAGACAGAATGCCTGTAGAATATTATTGGTAGGTATGTAAAAATAAGCTTTGCTTTCAAAATATCTATATAAATGAAATTTGATGAGTTTCCTACATAACATGTGTCTGTCAATATTGTCTGGTTTACATTGGGGCAAGAAGCAATTCCAAAACTCACGAATCTAGTTTAAAAATAATAAAAGTGCATTTCTTGTTCATGCTACATATCCACAGATTGTTGGCAATGGAAAACTGTTCATGGTAGTTACTGAAAAACATAAGATGATGAAGGCTATTCCATCCTACAATACCTTTATTTTAACATGGATATTCAGGATATGCCATAAGAAGGGAAGAAATCATATAGAATCATGCACCAGCACTTAAATTCTTCCACCTATCTTCCATAAGGATAAGGGACCCTATCACGTTTACTCTTTCATTGGCCAAGCAAGTCACATGACCACACCTAACTGAAATAGCATGAGAACGTGTAATCTTGCTGTGTGCTCCGAAGAAGAGAAGTATCAAAAACATTGCTGATCACTGATAATTCAAGACTTTAATATTGTAAATGTTATAATATCCTAATGTGCATTATTATTCTTCAAGGTCAGTTGTGAGAATATTTTTAATTTCCTAAGCTTTTTGAACAAGTGATTTTTTTAAAAGAATCTTTCTGCACTAAATTTCTATGAAAATACTTTCACAAATGGTAGTTTATACAATGCATTTACACAGGAGCAGATAAATATTTCACAGTTGCACTACAGTTTACTATAGTATTACTATTGGTTATCTAATTATAATAATTTCTCATTTATATAACATGATAGTTGTGATGGTTAAGTACATGTGTTAACTTGTTCAGGTTATGGTGTCTGGTTATTTGGTCAAGCAAGCAGTGCCTGATTGTTACTTTGTGAAGATATTTCTTGGATTTAAATCATTAGTAAGTTGATTGCATCAATGGCTGATTACATCAACAATCAACTAGGGAGACTGCCTTCAGCAATGAAAGAGGTCTCATCCAATCATTTGAAGGCCTTTTAGGGAGAACTGATGATCTCAGCAGTCAGAAAGAAAAATTTCCACTTGTTCTTCAGTCAGCCAGCTTCTTCTGGGGAGTTTATTGAAAATCTCCATAAGAGTTACCAGTGTGTAGCCTGCCCTACGGAATTCAGACTTGCCCATCCCCACAGTTACATGAGCCAATTTCTATAATCACTTAATATTTGCATTACATATTAAATAATACATAATATTTACATATATATTATATATCTACATCTTGTCAGCTGTGTTTCCCTGAAGAACCTGATACAGTAGTAAAGGAAATAATAGTGATTTTCTAGGACCAGTACCTTAATCCATTGAGCACCCAATGTTATTTTTTTCTAACACTTAATGGAGGTATCTATAACTATCTCTCTACATCTATATCTGCCTATCTCTCATCTCTCATCTATCTATATCCATATCTATATATCTCAGAATAACTAATATTTCTCCTTTAGTTGAAAGTATTTGTAAATCTTTGGGGTAAATGTATTGTAATTGAAGGATGAAATATAGAATTTCTAATTTTGGCTTTCTTTCTAATATTTTCTATGCCCCTTAAAAAGACAAGTAAAACATAAGTTCAACACCATGATGTTCTGTATGGAATAACATGACCGATTATCTATAAAATAAATCACTACATCTATAGTTAAATTAGCCTTCTCACATGTTTTCTTTCACTCTAACTCATTTTTAAATAAAGTTTTTATTTTAGAATTGTTTTAGATATACAGAAAACTTACACAAAGGTAGTACTGGGGGTGACCAGAATACCCTGTACTTAATTTCCCCTAGTTAACATCATACATTAGTGTGATGCATTAGTCACAACTTATGAACCAATACTGAAACATTATTATTAACTAAAGTTCATTCTTTATTCTGATTTCCTGGTTTTATCTAACATTCTTTCTCTGTCCCAATACCTCAACTAGGACACCACATTTCATCTAGATATTGTGTTTCCTCAGGCTTCCCTTGAATGTAATTTCACTTTGTATTCTAATTTTTAATTTTTTGAAAATGTTATAAACATTCTTCTCTGGGAATTAGCTTCTAAATTTAGTTTCTACTTCTCTTTAGATCTACTTTAGGTCATTCTTACTATAGACACAGATATATTGCTCCTCAAATAGTGCCAATCAAGTTCAACTTCAAGAAGCATTTTACAAAAAGCTCTTAAACAAAAAACAATTGAACTTTACATCTGCAATAGTTCTTTGATACTTGGTTTTTCCAACAATGTTCTGTATTTAAAGGTGTAAGTTTTTTTTGTAGTATAGAGTTATATATTCACATTATTCCATGAGAAAATTCAAAATAGACTGATGAATCCAAATTGGATCTACACTTTATACACTATTTAAGTTATAGTTTTACTTGATATCAGTATGTTATGCTTTTTAAAAGCAATTTTATTGTTTACATATCCATTTGCTCTACAAAATTAATGTTCTAAGTATGTGAACTATAAGAAATACATAAATTTTAATTGATACTTAAAGTCTTACAGATTTCTAGTCAATATTTAGTCAAATTTGATATTTAAAACTAATAAATACTGTAACATTGAGGCTATCAGAACCTTTCTACAGGAGGTGAGTTTGGAAATAAATTATACTATTCCATATTGGTCCACCAATTCTTTCTTCTATCAGATTAAAAAATAATTCTCAAGCAAGAACAATTAGAAATAAAATGAGATAAAATGCATCATTTGTATTTTTATGTCACGAAATTGAGGCTCTTTTTTGCATTATTCAATTGATATAGCTATTATATACATAATTCCAGTAGATCCTCAACTTTTAATATGTCAACATAATACTCTATCAAAAAAGTACACACTTCTGGAGATTTAAAAGTATGAAAATACCAAACTGACTCTAAAGTTTTAGAGGAAAACTATAAAATATATAACATATATATATTATATATATCAAACTATAATATATATAATATATATATCAAATTATAACCTATATTATGAAATATAATAATAATATATAATATTTTATAATAATATTACAAAATATAATATTACCTATTTCAGAGTAAATATGATTAAGGTTAGGGTATCCACGACTTTGGATAAATTATCCTCTATTTAGTTCATCCCCCAAAATGCAATTGTATTTGCCTTAAAGACACATGTGTAGTATTTCACAAGGTCGCTCAAATTATGATATGAAACGTCTTAGAGTGCAAGAAAGTGATTTACTAACTTACTTTTATTTTCTGAGTCAGGCATTATTAACTTGCATTTCAAAAAGGAATGATTTGCCAAAGCGTTTTGCAAATGAATACAAGCTTAAATTACTTGAAATGAATTTTAAGTGCTATAATGATTACAAGGAGTAAAGGCTTAGAAGTATCACATTTAGCAGAGAGCCTGAAAAGAATGTACTTAAAAAAAAAAACGAAGCAAGCCAATCTGTGGAAAAATATTGCAAACTCAGAAACAAAACCTTTGGTTTGTATCATTCACCGTGTAATCATAGCTCTGTGACTCAGAAACAGAGATCTAGTATCAAAAGTGTCTACATCAACTCCTCCCAAAAGTGATATGGTAGACTATATGTGTTCAGGATTATCCACAAGTCAGGAATAGGGGAGTAACTGAAATGAGAGTTTAATACCAGGTAGAATGAAATAGCTCAATCTAACTTTTTAAATTATTGAATTAGATGCTAACAAAGTTTCTTCCCATTTAAAAGTCAAATGCAGATTCAGTCAATTTGCCTATACAGTATATTTAGATCTGCACTGATATAAATATAAGTATATCTAAAGGTTTACTAGTAAAGCAAAATGATATTTTAAATATTTTTGTTCCTTGTAAGAATGCTTGCCTCATGATTATAATGAGTTTTTTTTAATATATGTTCAGTTTGCCATCTGTTTCTAAGATTAAACATATATTGTGTGCTAGAAATGAGTCTTCCACCATTTGAATGAAAAACAAAGAGATATAATTGCATTAATAAAATTAGTTACTTTGTCCTTCCACATTAAAGAAAGATGTAATTCATAGTGCTTTTGATTTTTGCTTACAAATTAGACATCTTAATTAAAGAATAATAGACTATCTGATTGCATTAGAATATTTTGGTTAGAATCTTAGACACTCAAGATGAGTAACTTAGAAGAAATACATTTGAGAAAACAAAATGCTTTCTAGAAAAACATATTGGGCTTAAAGTATTTTTAGTAAAGACTTTAGACACTGAAAAAAAATGTACATGGAAAATATGATTCTAAAATTACAGGACTCCTAATCTATTTTGATACAGCATCATTGGGAATTTTTGTGACCATGAGGTCCATATGTGATTCCATTCTATAGCAGTGTGGACTTAAACCTCCCCGAAAGCCTTGATCTTAGCCTTACTTCAATATCAAAACTCTTCTAAGGCTTTAGTGAAGTATTTAATATAGTGCCTAGAATTGTGCGCTTGGCAATAATTGCTCAATAAACAATAAAAATTATTATTATTTCATTGAGTTTATATTTTATTAATTCTGTAAAATCAAGTTAAGAGTCTCTTAGATTAATGGTCAAAGGATATACAGAAAGAAAATTTACAGCAGAAGTATTACTTCTAGAAAAAATGTTACAAAATTCACACTCATTAATAAGCAAATGTAAATAAAGATCAAGAAAGTGCAATTTTCACTGTTAAATTAATGAAATCATAATACAAAACACTGTGGTAAAATAATATCCCACACATTACTTGCTTAAATGTATTGATGTAATCATACAAAAAGAAAAATCACTGTTTCTAATCTTAAATGTGATCGTGTGTTTTTAACCAGGACTCTGACTTCTGGGGAAATTTTAGAATAGCAATAAAAGATAAAATAACTTCAAATATATGAAAAGTTAAAATGAATTTGAAAGGACTGTGGATCACCAGGCGCTTGCATAAGAACCACATGCCAAAATAGCTAATAATATACAAATTTTACTAAAATTCTGAATTTGAATATGTTTCAGTAAATCACATGTGCTACTATTAAATTTAATTGTCCTGTAGACAAAGACAATTAATTCCAAAACTGTCATTATGCAAGGAGACAATCTATTGATTTAGTACCAAACCATGAGTAAATACTACTATCATATTGAAGCAATGTTAAGAAGTCATTAGTATTAAAATTTTCCTTCCCTTTCTAGAATGCTGCTATATAATAGCTCATTCAATTCAAACAGCACTGTAGATTTGCAAGTGATACCCTAGGACATATTTCTTTCTAACTCAAAGAAAAGCAATATAAAATTTTCAATTCATTTTTCTTAATTAGCTTATTTTATATTTTGATCAAGACTTTTAAAGTTTCTGTAGCAACATGCCATTGCCAATTTCAAATTTATATGAGATATAAATATGAGACAGGGCTCTTGAGTATGAAGTAGTTGAATGAAACCTGAGGTGTATTTAATGGTTTGGGAGAATCCATGTGCTTTTACTCTGCTTTAGTTCTAAAGGTTTGGAAGGGTGGTATTGCTGCAAGTGCAGGAGCAGAGCAAAGACATATATCTAACCTGAGTGTATTTAAGTTAATCACTTGGGATATATCCTTCCATAGTCTTATATCCATCACAGATCTAACTTACCCATGCTGATGTTTTATAGATGTCTCTTGAATACTAGGTATCTTGTTTTCATGTTCTGTTTTCTGGCTTAAGAGCTCTGTATCAGGATCTAAAAGCTCGGTAATATGAAGAGGAACAGGGCAGTAAAAGCCTGGGTATCACACAATGGCTTCTTCATGGTGCTCAAAAAACCTATAAACCAAGCCCAATTGCCTTAATAAACAGGACACTGAAATTCAGAGAGAAATACTGAGGTTTCTTCAACTATTTAAATAATTGTGAATTTCACAACTTCAACAAAGGCAATCTTGCCCTTAAAAAATATCTTTATTTCCTAAACCCGAAGACTTTGAGAAAAAACAAAGTGACATTAGAAAGCTGGTATCAACATATCTTTAATTCCTTCTTGAGCTCCCTCTACCGATTTTTAGACAGTTAAGTTAACTGACATGTTCAACAAAACATACATAATTAACGAGATGTCCAGTAGAGTGCTAGCATCAAGAGCAATTTTCACAGCTGGGCACACAGTCCTACTCCAGACATTATCAATTAAGTCATACTATTTGTGCACAGACAGGGAAACAAACTCAAGCAACGCTTTCACCTTCCTCAGGCCTCAGGAAACATAGGGAAATAAGTCACTTGCAAAAAAGAAAATAAACAGTTGCAGCAGGTGTTTTTTTTTTAACTTTTGTTCACATGAATTGAAAATATGCAGACTTAAAATATGAAGCATTTTCTAGAAAAGTCTCCCCTCATTTTTTAATCTTTTAGCTAAATTAATTATGGATTTAAGAGAAACTTCACCAAAGGAAATAATTCAATGAAAGCATTAGCCCAATTTGTGCAAGTTCTTTCACGACTTTCTCTTCTTTTTCTAAATGCACACATTTATAGATTCTGCCAAGGGACTGAGATATTATGCATTCAGTTGTTTCATTAATTTTATAAAGTAGTGAATTTTTTTTCTTACAATTATTTTCATTAACTTTTTCCTTACATGGTCCTCTGATACCACATTTACAGGAAAAGAAAGTGTCCTAGGGTCTGGAACAATGGATTATTTGTTACAAATATGAGCTTAATGAATCCACGTTGTAAAAGAATGTAGACATTAGAGCACTTATGTTTCTTATGAAAGAATGTGAAATTCTGAACAAATAAACTACACAATTCAGGAGTAAAACTCATTCTCAGGAATTAGTTTTATGTCCCAGAATTTAGTTTCAAAATGCTCTGTATATTGTGTTTTAAAGTGGAAAGAAAAGTAAATCTAATTAAAATATTTTAAATATGTGTTAATACCAAAGGCAGAAGCTAAATTTCATTAACGAGAAAATCGCAGATAAAAAGATTTACATTTTCATGATGTGAATCTTTTGGATTGTGCCAAAAATTTGATATTCAAGAGCTTGTGGGATTTTGTAAATATAAATTCACTCTAGAGGATTTTCATGTATCACACCAAATCCAAATATGATAATCTTAACGTTCTTTTCCATGAGAAAATGTTCAACATTCAACAGTTTTTCCATCTTAAATTTATTGAGTTCCTCCTAGATAATAATGTCTTTATTAGAGGCCCTGTTATTTACCAACGTTATTTTTCTCACACTTATAATTATGAATAATTAATAGAATTTTAAACTGTTCATTTTTACCAGAAGACTCTTAGTGGGCACCTCAGAATGACAAAGAGTTGGCACTTAGTATAATCACTACCTTAGGATTCTTATCCTTAAGTAATGCTTTATCCTGTTTTACTTTGCATCTTACCACTTAGCAATGCCAGACATTATATTTTGTACTACTGGTTTGTTTATTAGCTCTCTTTTCATAGAGAGAGCAGAGCAAGAACTTTGACTCTAATTCCTAGTGGAGCACTCCACAGAACCAAGAAGAACACCTGAAACATAGTAGGTACTCAATAAATACTTATTATACCATTTAATTTTAAAACAAATGTAATATTTTTATAATTGTTTATACAAAGACAAGAAGTTGAATTTATAAATTACTTTTTTTCAGATGTTGTCAAGATAAAATTGCCTTAGTTCTTTATAAACTTTATAAAAGGAAATTTTTCTGTAAAATTAATGTAATAAAAGTGCTTATCCATTTCCTTACCAAACTTTCGACTACATAAAAACAGAACAATGCTATTAGTGTCATATATGTGACATTCTCTTAAAAGTGACATTCTTTTAAAATGTGAATTTTAATTTTCCAAGTAAATAGACAATATATATTTTGCAGTTTTCCTAAATAGCCAATATAAAATATCATTTTCACCTGCCATTTAATTTCTACATCATCTTCAAAGCATAATATTAAATATAAATTTCTGATTTGCAAGGAAGGATTCCATGCTTTATGGAAAAATATAATAAAATAACCTTTGTGTCATTTTTCAGTGGCCAGTGACCAAAGACAGAAAAATGTGAACAGGGTAGACTATCAAAATCTAAAAATATGAACCAAATCAATCCACATCATAATCTATATATGATAGTTGTACAAGTCAAAATGCTACACCATATAATAAAAGCAATCATAAAATAAGAAGAAACTCCAATGTTAATTAAATAAAATATGTATATAAAATAATTTTAGACTGCAAAGAATTTTTATATGGAAGGAATTTGACATGGAAAGAATTACAAGGTTCCTTCACATCTAGAAAATTTAAGATTAATTAGGAAACCTGGCTAAGATGCATGACAATATCCAAAAGCAATGCCAGACTGTCCACAGCATAGTTCAGATCATAAGTGCTGAGGGTGAGAGAGAAGGGCTCAGTTTCATCACAACAGTGAAGAAAGACCCAAAGGTTCAAATGAACTTTAACCAGGTATGGTAGATGGATCTCAATGATCTACAGTCTGCTATAATCCCCTCCCCTAGAGTGTTAGCAGAACTTCTAACTTGCGTCTAATCAATAAAATATGGCAGAGGTGATGAAATATCACCCCTGTGATTATATTATAAGGAAAAGCCCAAGGGATTTTGAAAATGTAATCAAGGCCCCAAATCAGTTGATTTTAAGTATATCAAAAGGGAGATTACCATAGCTGGGCCTGATTTAATGAAGAGGGCTCTTCAAATGAGGGTATAGAAGTCAGAGAGATTTCCCAACTGGTCTTGAAGAAATTAAACAACAATGAGTTTTCAACTGCAAGGAAATGAATCCTGCCAACAAACCAAGAGAGCTTGGAAGAGGAAACCAAGCTTCACCAAGTCCCCAGCCCTGGCTGAAACCTTGCTGGTGAGACACTGAGAAAAGGAATCAGCTTATCTGTACCCAGATTCATGATCTATAGAAACTGTGAGAAAATAAATGTTGAAGACATTCAGTGTGTGACTATTTCATGCTACAAAAGATAGAAAAAAAATACACCAGGCCTTGAAAGATGGACATCTTGGTGATAGAATAAGGCTGACCTGACAATTGTTGCAAAAGGAACTGTTTGGACACTGAAAAACACAGATGAGCACATCTTAAGTTGTAGGAAAACTTGACTAGTATGCTTGAAAATAAAACAGTTCATCCAGGGCAATGAGGTTATATAGATATAGAGAGCCATGCTTTTTAATTTGGTTCATCTATGTATTTGTTTTAACTATATGGATTGTGCATGAAAATTGCACTGAAAATCGGGTTGACTAATCACAGAATTTCAGGCCAATGGGAAGGATCTGAAAAGCAAGAAGGGAATTTCAAATTAATATAGTAAAATATAGAGAACCACTGAAGATTTCTGAACACAGCGACATTAGAACGCTTATTTTAATCAAGAGAAATCTAGAAGACTTATGAGATCTAAATTAGAAAAGTATAGTGATTATGATCATGCAGGTGGTGTCAGACAGAATTTGGTCTTACTCTTGGCTCTGAGTTTTTATCTGTATTACCCTGGGTAACATGTGTCTTAAAGCTTTGGTTTCTGTATCAACCTCATAAAATATTTGCATATTAAATAAAATGATGTTTGTAAATAGCTAAAATACTGCATGGCATATGATGAATCATCAAAAAATTAAGCTGCTAGTATTATTAAATATCATCACAGCAGGTAGAAGCAAGCATCAGAGAGATCAGTGTGAAGGATAGCAAAATAATCCTGGTTAAGCTGAGAGGGTCTGGATCAAATTGGAATTGATGAGAACAAAGAACAGAGATGTAGATAAAGCTACATTGTAATGGAAGGGATGTCAAGACTTAGGGATTTACTGCATATTGTATAGGAGCAATGGTGTAATTTTAACACGTCTATACATTTTCAGACCTAGGTGACTGGAAAAACAGAGTGTCATTAACGGACAGGCAGAAGAATAAAGATGGGGGATGATGTCACCATGAAATCAGAGTTTAAGTGTCCGGCAGACCTTTGTAAATATATTAATGAAGTTCAAATCAGGATCAGAGCTATAGATTTGGAAGATATCTGTAAAGAGATGAAAATTATAGATGTTGTAGTGAATGGACTTCCTGCAGCTTTCCACAGGCAATGAAGAATAGTAAGTCAAATAAGTAATACACACAATGGTGCAGAAATTCCATGATTAAAAGCTTTTCAATTAGACTTCATTTCAAAAGTAAAACACTGGGTATTGCCAACCAATATGTAAAATATTGAATAAAAGGCCCTGTAATCTTTCCACTTTAAAGTTAAACTTTCTCCACAATTCAAACTTTTCTATATCCTTTGGGTTCCATTTAATAAGGGCAGCCTAAAGCTTGGATAATGGGCATTCTCTAGGGAATCTGATGCAACTCGGTGGCTCGCCTGGGAGCTGTGACATAATTACTGTCACCAGTACTTGTTCCTGTCCTTCTTAGTCAGCCTAAAAGCCGTATGAAAGCTAAGAGCATCAACCAGTGGCCAATATTTCCCTTTGTGCCTCAAACAAAATAAGAATGAACAGAATAGAGTATTTAATATTTCCTAAGAGTTCAAGAGTCCACGGTAGACCATTAGGCCACCTCTACTCTGCGAAAGTGATACATAGAACATGGAAGGGAAAAAGCAAATGCCAGCGGGAACTTTGAAATAATGAAGTTTGAAAGGTGTTGATACCAATTTCTGGATTCAGGCAATAAAGAAATTTGTTCACATTTGGAAAATATATACACACACATGCCATATAATATACAACCCTATAATAAGAGCTATCTAATTATCAGGGTATACTAAATGAAAATTACTCAAGATTAAGGGTTTAAAATTTTCGTGAATAATTTTGCCTTGTAATTCTGGAGTAAAATATTTTGTCCTGAATATACCTTTTGCCTTTTGATAGCACATATAAGTGGTGAGACTTCTCATTTTCAAATAAATTAGTGGAAAATCAAAGTGTCAAGAATAAAGTAGAAACATATTACACTAGCAGATTTAGTTGAATTGCCAAAATTAGAATACCTAAACTGAAAACATTGATAGTTTAATGTAAAAACTTTTGTTCCAACAGTCCTGGGATGGGTGCATGAAATCTAGATATTTCATTGGCCTAAAGGGTTCTGTTAAGTTTCTTGCCATTTTGGAATTGGTTTTCTCTAATATTTTCTCCCATCTGAATATTCTTCTCTAGACATACCTCACATTGTATCACTCTCTTCATACCTTTCAAAACAGACTAGAAAATCACCTACTTAGAACATTCCACTTGGATTTATTTATCTGTTTGTTTGTATATTGCCTTTGGTTCTTTTTGTTCTGTGAACCTGGAATGCCCTTATCCCTATTACCAACATATGGAGAGTCTATGCATCCTAGTTTTTTCTTTTCACTGAAGACTTCTCTTTTACTTCTTGTCAAAACAAATTACTATTCTTTTTTCACAATTTCTCAGCAGCTGGCTTGTGATTTTTATGCACTTGTTTCATTAAGACTTGTTCTAAAACTTACTGTTTACATGCCAATCTCACCCCACAACTCTTAACTTCCTATTTCTTAATTGTAACAGTGAATTGTTTAGTGAGGGCTTGCAGAATCCATTTAAATGTGATTGGTGACTGCATGAATGAGTAATTTAGAATCAATTTTTAAAAAGAGAGACAATGTCACTTCTTAGATGATTCATATAAATAATAATAATGCTTATATTAACATTCATTATATCTCATGCCCTGTTAAAAGCATTGGTATCATTACCTAATTTAACCAGCATAATCTCCATAACAGGGTCAGTATACTTATCATCCCCAGCTTACAGGTGAGGAAATTATGGCAAAGAGCGATTAAGTCATTTGCCCAAAATCAGAGAGTAGAAAGTGGCTGAGCTCGGATGGACACCCAGGATGGGCAGCAAAAGTTATGCTCTTATCCCACATGCTAAAATGCCCATCTACCACATAGAGGACCTGAGGATCTGAGGAAGATAGAGGGGTGATGAGGAGTCTTGATTCTCAGAGATATTGTCTTCGGCTGTGAAATATATTAGTGATTTCATAACTTTGGAAAACAAGTACATTTTTAAATTGAGGCTTTTCCATTTCCCAAATTTCTTTAATTATCTGATTGAGATGATACAGTGATTAAGATAAAGAGGATTAAAAAATCTCACAAATTCTTTCTTTCATTATAAAGTGGAGATAATTATAATGGACAAATAAATTCTGATTTGTTTTATTTTTTTTTTCAAAATAGGTTCTCTATAGTAACATTTCACTCAGTTTTTAACAGAAGAATAATGCTGAAAACTTTAAAGTACCTTTAAGGAGTAAATTGTACATATTGCTAAAAAAATATGATCCATGCTAAAAATCCTATTGGAGGGATGACAAAAACAAATCAAAATAAAGCAAAACAACAATAACAATATTGCTTGATATTAGGCTTCAAAGCTACTTCCTAGTAGGTTCAATTCAGTAAAAGTTTTTTAAAACTATGCCTTAAATATTTTCAACTGTTTTTTCCCTAAAATGTCTTACTGAGCAACAAATTCAAATGCCTTCAGCCCACCTCAACAGATCAACATTTGTACTACCAAATGCTTCTCACAGTTAAACCTTCAGACTAAGGAACTGCTAATATTTTGAAAAGTCTATGAGATCAAACAACATAGAGCTTTCTAACAATTACAGAAGAAAAACTTCCTTAAGACCTTTGGTGTCAAGGATTCTGAAATGTGTAACCTAAGAAATAAGCTACAAGATCATCTCAATAAACTTAATTAAAACTGATAGAGAAATAAATAAGCCTTGCTTTGAATGACATACCAAAGTGAATAATTGAACTACACGTAGGTACTGGTAATGTGTAATGTAGCAGCAAATGAAATGAACTTGGCTTGGTTATTGCTTAATCTTCCTATTCCTAGTTGAGTGACCATGGGGTGGAGGGGAGGCATTGCTTGATCTGAGTTTCTGCTTTCTCATATCTAAAATGAAGATAATACCTACTTTTACACAATTATGTGCATGTTAAATGAGGTAATATGGATAAATTGCCTAATATGAATTAAATATATACATGCAAATACTAACACTTTGAATGGCATCTATTTCCACCTCTTTTGGCATCCCATATGAACAAATCAACCCAGGTTCAAAGATTTAATGTTCAAATATCAATAGGCAGTCTAGTATGAGACAAGGAACATTTTTATTACTAGCAACTCACTGGTTCTCTTTCTTTAGAAGAGTGAATGGGCCCATTTCCTTAATCTTGATTGAGGCATTTCACAGTCTGAGTGACATGAGGGTCAAAGCAATTACTATGGCTGTACGAAGAAAAGACACCCGTAACCACGGTGGGCAAGTGGGCATTTGTCTGATGTAAGAATCTTTACTATTAACGTATTAAGAATTAAAAGACATAAGATCTTGGTGGTCATTAATACACTATCCAACGTGTTTGGTGGAAGTGATCCAACCATGGAAAAGTAAATTATTTCCATTTCATCATCACCTTTGGGGAACATAGCTCTGACTTGTATGTTTTAATTGCTACTGTATGTACATTTTAATTGCTACCTTGGTACTACTGACACAGAGAAAGCATGTCACTAAAATAAGTTTCCCTTAACTGTCAATTACAGTGAATATATTTAAATAAAACTCAGTGGGAAAAAAGTATTTTCAAATCTTTTGGGTTATGTTTTAGAATTGCACACAGTGCTATCAACCAATTATGAGCTGGAATTATATGTTCTGTATTGACATGCAAATGAACTCACTGAGCAACCACTTTGCTTTAGTGATTTACATAATATGATACCAAAAACCACATTAAATTAATATTAATTATTTAGTTTTAAAGCAAGAAAGTTCAGAATTAACCTGTTCTTCTTCCCACAGTTCATCACACCAATGCATAGAACTTTGATACACAGGAACAAAAATATTTTATGTGTAGATATATCCACGCTCAGTTCCTTAAAGGTTCATGGCTTATTACCCAAAGATGTCTAGGCAGTAAACTTGATATTTTATAAGCAGTGGCTTTCCTTTCATATCATTTACCAGAACTCATATGTTCTTAGAATCAGTGTAGTACTATAAACTCCCAATTGTGCACACATCCATTTTGTTACTTATTCCTGGCAAATTTTCATTCCAATTGTCCTTCCCTTGCTAAACAGCATGAGAGCTTCTGAACCACACTTTCATGCCAAAAAACTGGTGTGTGCTCAAGCACGCAAGCCGAAATAAAAAATAATAATAATTAGAAGATGCAGTTGCCACAATAATTTACATATTGTATTCCAGCTTATTTTATAAATTATTTTTCCACTAAGTACCATTTCTGGAATTTACATGGTCCAGATAATCCCCAATGGGTGTTTATTGTAGAATAGAATGGCAGAATTAAATATATATGTATGTGTGTATATATATATATATATATACACACACACACCCATACGTACGTATGCACAAACATATGCACACATATACATATACACTTATAAGCACTGGTATTATTGTTCAATTATTCATTTTTCAGAGCACCCATATTATGACTCACTGGAATCTTGAGTTTATCAAAACAATATCTCATCCATTTTAATAATATTCACTTCCTCAATACCAAGGTGATTTAAAGCACAAGGGGACCAATTGGTTTGTTGTTTGGTGACCATTTTAATTGGAAAATTAGGATTTTCCACAAGGGCCCCTATAACCCACCTTAAGTATACTATGCCCAAGGGACATTGGAGGTGTTGAAGCAGAAGGTGATTAAGTCTGTTTGGTAAAGGATAATTGGTCTCATGGCTGTTACAATGATGCTAATAACAGGAAGTAGTTTTTATAGCCTATAAGTTTTTAAGCCTCTTTACAACTTTATAATATATTAAGGAACAAAAAGTACTAGAGTAAGTATGTCACTTTGGATAAATGTGAAGGATTAATAGGAATATATTAATCAAGGTCTTCTGATCTAATGATAAGTGGGCATTGAACATTATAAAATGGCTATTATTCAAAGAAAATTCTCAAACTATAAGTACATACAATTTATTAAATATCACTATCTAAAGTATTTTTAAAAAGTCAAGATTCTCTCAAACTGTTTTTCACATTTCAGATTTTTATTATCTGCTCTATTTACCTACTGTGCATGTTAGTAAATAAAAAATGGTAAAAGAAAACAATACATAGCCTTGAAAATACAAAACCCAAATTATTACAACGTATCTTAAATTTCTTAAAGCATATATAGAATTTCATATCATTTGTAAGTCAAAAGAGGTAACTGGGTGACTTTATTTTTAGCTCAATGATATTGATATTAACAAAGAACAATTTGAGCATGTCATGTAACATATTAAATTATTTCAATATTTTTCAGTGTAGTTTGTCAAAGTTCATCATGTTGGGGCAAAAAAGGTTCTATACATGTCCATTGCCTCTATTATGAAATGAATTAATGATTTAGCAAGCTATCCAGTGTTGTGGTATTGAATATCCCTCTGCATTTCACATGAACAAGTTCTAACTCCAAAGTATAGTAATTTATTTGTAGAACTAAATAGAACATTGAATTAATGAATTGACACCACATTTGAACATCTCTCATAGACATCTTCAAAGTTGGCAATTTTATTAGTTTACAGTGGGAATCTCATTCTGAATCCAAATAGCATTCACTAATATGCGAAGTTGGGTTTATAATGGGAACCTAATTTTATCATTCTTCAGTATTTAGATATAAAAACTGAATGTGTAGATAAATCAGTGGAAAATGCTTCTAGTATTTTAAATTTGCAATCTCATTGAATCAACTTTTGACTTGTTTCATTACTGTCAATAGTATAATTTGATTTTAGTGTTTAACCATCTCACTGTGACATTAAGCTTCATCTGCAAAAATTCCAGATATTGATAGTTAAAGTGCTTGTTTATACCAGAACAAGGAAACTTATCTTGGAAAACTTTGGGCAAAAAGAAGTCAATAAGATACTCTGATACATTTGGGCCAATATAGTGATATGTATTTTTCAATAAGTTGTAGAAATTAAGAATTACATTAATGTTTTAAGATAATAAATAAAAAAGGAATAAAACTGAAATTGAAGGAAGCCATAATTCTATTTGTTTGAAGTTTCACGGTCTGATTATTTATACCAATATAATCCGTTTAAAATAGAAAATGCATATATATACACATACATATATATACATATGTATATATATATATAAAACTAAAGAATGATTCTATATACATTTGAATGAGGCTGTTTAGTATAAACTTCCTGATCCAGTATTTCATATATCCTTATTTTCTTCTCTACCTATTCAGCCTTGAAACATTTGTGTGAATATTTAACATAAGATCACATGTCTAAGAGGAATCCTATAGAGAGCATCCGCTTAAGGTAAAACATGGGAACAACTTAAGAGGATTTATATTTGACCTCTAATCTTTGCAAAAATGTCCATTTCTAGTAATAACCATTCTCATGTAATAAGGCGGAACTGTAAATAAAATGAAAAATCTCTATGAAAAGGATTATTTTAAATCAGAAACTCTAAAGCTAAAGTTCATCCTAGTAACTAATAAAACTGCAGTAGAAAATTTTAGACAATTTAAAATATAAAAAATATTTATCTTTAACTTAGTGTACTCTTTAGTTACTAAAACATAGCCCTGGTCAACTGAACAATATTTATTGTGTATGAACCAGCTTTATATTTTACCCATTATTGTTAATATAGTTCTACAAACATATGTCTATTTGAAACCTGAACTCTCTTCCTGTAAGGTGAAGAAAAGCCCTCTTACATGCGTTTTTCCAGCCGTTATTTATATTTAATCTAATGTCACTGAATAATAAGTAGGCTAAAGGAAAGATCACAATTCTGTTTGTCAGACAAACCATTATACCTGTCAAATAAAGTCATGAATAGCAATAAGAAATGCAAGAAGCACCAGCAACTTCTCTCGTTTAATAACTGCTCACTATGAGAAGTGCTGTTCAGTGGTTTTCTGCCCTGAATTCTTCCTCCACGCTCACTCAGAACACACTACCAATTGACAAAAGGAATATAGCTTCAAAAGAAAATCTCTTAAGTAGAGAAAAGCTCTCTGTTAAGCATGCAAGAGGTTAAACATTGCTGAAATAGCGAGACATTTTCTCAACCCACGCTTTCCAGTTCCATTCAATTACCAACAGCAGCAGGGACTATAATACAAGCTAATACTGTATTATTAAATCTGTGCTTCCCATTTACATCCACCCTTAACCTACGGGGGTGGGGAGGGCATGACATTTACTAGTCAATAGCAGAACAAACAGCCCCCAACTTAGAAACATACATGACCTTGGGTCAAGGAATTTTCAGAGAATGAGTTTCACAAGTTTTATTTGGATCAACTGCATGCCAGCAGGTCTAAATGAACCCAGTATAAATGCTCCTACACCTGCCATCCATCCAAAAATGTTAAAGAGCTCTGCACTTTGTAGTCTATGCTTTAGATACCAGAGGTTATACTGATAACCAGAGGTTAATCTATTCAAATATATTTAAGACTACATTTTGAAACAACTTGTTGGTTGATTTATTTAATGCCATTTGCTAATATAATTGGGGGCTTGCTTTGAATTGTTCCTGTCCCTTGAGACAGGCTGGAAGTGTTGCTCTGCAAATATTTGTTTATAAAGCAAGATGTAGCATGATGACATTAACTTCACAAAAACAAAGCCCTCAGTTTCCCCTATAAAATTCAGTTCACAATCAGTAATGCTCTTGTAATAATTATAATAATAATATTAAAATAATTATTGCAATCTTTGCCAAAAGCCCCGTTTAAATTATAAAAATAAGCATAACTTGTTCTTCAATTTTTGTATGGCAGCTTGCATTGCCCCCCCACTAGTAATAATTTATAACAATATTATTTTTCTTACCTTATTTTAACAGTCAAAAAAGTCCCCCAGAAAGATTCTTAAAGGGTGTGTACATATAAATCACGAAAAATAAAAACAAAACTAAAAAGAACGTCTTAGCTGGGAGAAGATCAAAATAGTTTGGTCTAAAACTATAGAATAATTTCCAAAGTCACGCTTGAATGGGCGTCCAGGTGGCAAAGAGAGGACTCTCCCACGTCTGACACCACACTCCTTTGTCAAGTTGATAAGGGTCCTGCAGTTGAAGCGGGTCCCGCAGGGCACAGAGGGTGCAAGAGGGCGTTGCCTTGAGGTGCTGGAGCACCCGGTCTGCTCACGTCCCAGGTTCAGCACCGACAGCTCAGTGCACAGCACCAGCTCCTCTCACCTCCAGTTTGTCTCAGTCACTGAACCAGGCTGATTCTCGCGCCTCCTCCCTAAGCAAGAGCGACTGCCACTCAACCCCGGAGTGCCCCGCCCCCACCATCTGACGTAACTATTTTGCATATCAACTCCCTGAGAGGTGCCCGGCAGTCGCCTTAACCCGGCTTCTGCTAGGGTCAGCTGCGACAAACGCGGCGACGAAATCCAGGCTTATGATCCGCGTGGACATCATTGGATTTCAGGATCCACTCGCAACCTATGCTGAAGGAACTAAATGCTTTCGGCGTTGCATGAGCCTTGCTTTCGCTGGGACTACCGTTTCTGTGCACTCTAATGATCTCTGCTGGCTTAGCTCTGGCACAGCTCTCAGGGGCGGAGGGCGGGGGCAGTCGAGCTCTGAGAGAAGAGGGTGGCGAGACCGGTAGGGAGGGGACTGGAAAATGGAATGAATAAAATCCCCGATCGTCTGGTCTACCTAACTAAACTTTCCTCTTTCTCTTTACACTTATTATTTGTAAAGGATGTGTTTTTAGTGTCTCCCTGTTCCCTTCCCTCGGATCACCGAGCTGCTGGAGGGAGTCGCTGCAGCAGAAACTTGTTTTGGATTAAAAAAAAAATGCTTTGAGCACTGGGAGAAAATGTAAAAGCTTGCAATGCTTATCATCCATACACAGAATCTTTTTGGAAAATGTGTATGAGTGCCGCATATCAGACTTCATATGCCTTCTTATAAAATCTGCACCCCCCTTGTCTTTCTCATTATTTAAATACATCGTCAAGCTGTACGGAGTTGGAGATTCCAGGGTTAAAAATCATTTAATAATTTAAAAAAATAGTGAAAGTCCTCAGCTTCAACTTCCACTGCCAAACTTCTGAAGGCTATGCAATATTTATTACGGCTAATATATCAAGTATTCTATGAAAGATGGGGTCTGCTGGAAGCATTTCATACCCTTTGGCAATTCTCACAGTATATGTGATGTTTCTTGTCCCAGTGAAGCGCTAAGGAGCTTGACAGCAGGAGTAAAGTGGCATGCCATGCCAACTTCCACAGACTGCTTAAACTTGTAAACAAACACTTTAAGTGAACTGAACCATCAACCATCCAAAAGGGTCACTAGTCACATACTACCCACACTTACCACCTACTACAATCACTACTATTTACTTGTACAAAGAAATGGACATATAAAACTAAGCCCAAATTTTCATAAGTTTGATAAAACATTTGTAGTAAAAAAAGTCATTTATTCAAGAAATTTCATAGCATTTATAAGTTATTTTCCATCAGAATGTGTGCATATTGTTATGTACTATTCTATTCAAGGAGTCTGATATAATTTTGAACTGGATCATTTATGTGTGTTCTCTGGGATTTTGATCAAATTAAGAAACTCGTTTATTTCCCCATCAAAGGAAAATATTAATGAATTTGATTTTATACAATATTAAAGGAATTATTTGTGGAGACATGCACTTTATGGGTATATATACCCAAATTTCTTTTTTTTAGTTACTTAAGCAGAAGGAAATTGTGGAAAACATGGCCTTTTTCTTCTGAGGGAACTTTCTTTTTTTCTATGTATCCATACAAATCTTTCTTTGCAGCTTGATTCCAGATTTTGTCAATTTCATTACCAAATACAGAATTCCCTGGGAAGTCCAATATACCTAGACGATAATTCTTGCATTCCAGATATTCTGCAATGCTTTTAATGTCCACAACATTTTTATGTTAATATATAAGTGACTAGTGACATTATTTTACACTCCTCATTGCACACACATACTCACATACACACACATTTATTAAGAGTGCCTCAATTTTCCAAGTGATTTTAATGATGGTTTCAGACACCTTGGTAAGGCATGAAAGGTGATATTTGGGGACAGGTGGGTGTTACACAATTACTGCTACAGAGGAGCTGACTGAATGATCTGTGTTTATTATGTGTCTTTTGGAAATATCACATGGCAGTCTTCGGTCTGCTTCATGTCAACATGCCAAAGCTTCAGAGATGACATAAAAATTTACTGTGGAAACTTAGAGAGTAACTTACATATACTTATGAAATTTCACCAAAACCTGTGTCACGCAGGTACTATTTTTGTTTTACTTCAGTGATCATGTTGTTTTAAGCTATGAATTCAATTAGGACAGGCATAATAATATTCAAATCCTCAGTGGATGGAGCTAGAAAACAAGCCTAGGTTTTAAATATGGAAAGGAAAACCAGACCATTTTCTCAATCTCTTAAAAAAGAAAATAGGAGGAGGAGGGGCAGGGAAGGAGAAGAACAAGGAGAAGAAAGAGAGTAAGAAGAAAGAGAAAAGAAAAGGAATAAAGCTTTTTATACAGCATGAATGCACAAAGTATGATGTCACCAGAAAAGTATCTAGAGCGCTGAACTCACCTAGGAGTTCTAGGTTTTGTCCTGTCCTAATCAGCTATATGATTGAAGGCAAGTTATTTAAACTCTTTCATCATAAAATTTGATCATTTGTAAAATGGGTGAGCATCCTAAATTATCTCCCAAGTTAATTACATATCTGCCATGCTGTGACTCTACTTTACAAGTCAAAAACTGCAAAACTCTCTATTGTTTACTTTAAGACTTGGAGTACTTTCTGCTTAGTTGGGTTAATTTGGCGTTTGGTTACTAAGACTGTGCAAACCTTACCTTAGGGTAATTAAGTTGGGAGGTGTGGAAGGGAGTTGCATCTAGGACCAAAAGAGGTCAATAAGAAATTTCACCTACCCAAGATGAAACTGAGGAGACTAAATGGGCCTGCAAAGCAATCTTTTTAAAATAAAACATATAAGCAATATTACAATATCCTTATATATTGTCACACATATAATTACTCTTCAGTGTAAATAATTGGAAAGCCACTATAAAATATAAAGCATTTGAAAAGTGATTAGATAGCTTTCTAGTTGTCACTGGAAAGATGACTAAAAATAGTAGGTAAATAAGCTAAAGAAAAATACCTTTAAAGTTGAATGGCCATCATCTACCTAAGACTTTTTAGATAGTTTATTAATACATAAATATATTAGCATATAATACACAGAAATGATAAAGCTCATTGTGTTGTTCTCTTGTGAGTATGTATTTATTTTTATAAGATTTACCTTTTAATTATACTGATTTGAGATTCTCTATTTTTAGACTCCCATAGTGTCATCAAATTTCACAAGCTTCTTCTCAAATTATAATTATTCTAATTTATTTGTAGTACATTAGAATTATAAATGCTTTAAAGATAATAACAGTGTATGCATTGCTAAATTTTTCATTTTGTATCAATTATGAAAATGTTTCTTGGTAATTAAGAACATACTTTATTTTAATAAGGAAAGATTTACTATTTTACACTAGGTGGTTTTCATTCTTAATTTTTAGGCCTCAAAATAAAGAATGGACAGGTAAAACAAATCATAACCCCAAATGACCAAGCCTTCCTTCATTAACATAAGAAATCAGATTGCAACTTCAGCACTTGTGGCTAAATTACAGTTCTAAAATCTCTTGCAATTTGAGCTTCTACAGATTATTTGTGCTTATTCTGATATATATGTAAATGATATTTATAAAGAGGGAATGCTGCATTTTACAAATAGTCCTTATGAAGAAAAAGTTGCCGAAATTAATTTATGTCTTTGCTGTTTGTCTTTATATAGAGATTTCAATTATCTCACTAAATATACAGTGTATGTAACATTCTTCACATATTGACACATGAAAATATATTTTCATTTTCTTACTTCCTCTTTTTTTTCACCCTTATTTCCCCTACCTTCTCCTCCTCCTTTAAATTTCTTGCACCCTCCAGGCCCCTTGACATTCTCTATAGCTCTCTCTTATTATTTTTTTAAAATATCCTATTTAAAATGTTCCTTACTTGTATGCCAGTTGTATTGTAGGATATTAAAAACAGTATTGTATTATTAAGTGAAATATTGATACAATGTGTTTATACTTAAATTTCTTAGCTAATCCACAATTGCAATATTAAATGAATTTTAAAAACTAGAGAGCTTAGGCTGGAGAGGATTTTCAAATCAATTTATTAATTGATACACACACACCAACATTTGGCCAAAGTGATATTTGTGATCAGCTATATACGTTTCATGAGATAATATTAAGTTAATTTTTAAAAGTCTCAGTAAATGTTGAACATTCAGATTATGTATATATTTTTTGTATCCCCTGATTATCTGAATTCTTACTGCAGGAATTCTATTGTTCCTTTTTTATGAGAGATTGCTAAATTTAATCCTGAGTACTCTGAAAGGTCTTCTCTTACTAATATTTACTTTAACACACAGGAAGATACACTATTTTATTATTTTATTTTATTATTCATAGTGATGAATCCACTATGAAAATGGAATATTTCCTGAAGGATTGGAAATCTTAAATAGAAATACTATGCAAAA
>JAQZBX010000144.1:0-46673 GCA_029593785.1 Cabassous unicinctus
CAATGGATCCTTCCCCAATTTAGCCTCAGAAAAGGCCTCAGCTCTTGTCAACACCTTTACTGAAACCTTCTGAGAGAACTTGAAGCACAGTTACCAGTTATGTCCAGATTTCTGACCCATATATAATGTGTGTTTTGTTATCTGCTAAGTATGTGGTAATGCTGATACCCAGTAACAGATATCTAATACAATACCACAGAATACACTTTGGCTAATGCTTCCATGCTTACTTAGAACAATGGGACTATAAGTATAGGAATCAATTTATTTATTTATTTTTAAAAATTCCATATCATTTGCACAGTACTGAATGCACAATAAGTACTTTCTTATTCTAGTCTTAAAAATTGTTCTCTGATTCCCCTACTCCTTTTAACCACATAGCTACCAGTAATAAAATTTTTTGTTGTACAAATGACACTTCCAACAGACACCAAATAGCATGCCTGATTAGTAATAATTATTTCAGAATTTATTGATAAAACAGATGATATGCTAATAAAATTTGGGAATTCCTAATTCTTCTATGTCTGATACTGATAAAAATAAGATCCACCTGTGCTTTGAAAGAATATTATAATGCTCATCTAGCATTTGTTTTGATCTAATCATGGAATCTAAAGGAAAACCATAGAAAGAAAAAAGGAAAAAAAAAACACAAAAACTCAGAACCACATAGACACAAAATATCTAGCCTCAGAAAAGAAATCATCATCTTCTCTCTACTACCTATAGTCTGGGCAGAGGTAATCATGACCTATGTGTGGATTGTAAATTTTCTCTTTTAACCCAAAGGAACATACTTTGGGACAGAATTAGTAGAGTAGGCTAATAGTACTGGGCAGCTGGTGGGGGTTGAAGCCTGATGATATCTTGGAAGCAAAGGATAAAACAATATCTCAGTGATTCATCCAGAAGTACTTTCAAATTAATTGAGCCTAGAGGCCACACCACTGGTTTTTTTAATGGGCAAATTACAATGTGTAAGATTCGAATTGCTCTGTGAGAAACAGGAGGGCAGTGCCAGTGAAGTGGATCTGGCTCTTCTTATTTATCTTTTTTCCATAAGGAATGTGTTCATTACTCCAGGTGCTTTGGCTCCTTTCACCCTTCATCTAAATTGCCTTGCTCACAGGCTGAACACACCCAGACTGAGAGTTCAAGCCACAGAGAGGAGAAGGGGATGACCCTGTCTGGGATTTCAAGAAAAAGGCAGAGAGGGAGAAAGGACCAGTTTATTAAAACTTGAAGTAGAAGGAGAGCAAAACGCCAATCTAATTAGTGTTTAATGACTGGGCTCATGTCAGAATGTCAGCTCTGGACTGCCAGGCAGAAGGCAGTCTGGCTTGGAAAGAAAATGAATGTGATGAGGGAAGATGACTCGGTCAATTGTCTTGGTCTGTCTTATGCTGATTGTGGAAGCTACTGACTCATGCTGATTTTCCTGAGGAAATTATGGAGGGATGAAATGGTGATTTGTCCTCAATTCGTCTTTCATCCTCGTCCTTAACAACAATGGCCAAAAGGCCCACCAGATCCTAAACATCTTCAGCATCAGTCTCTATGGCCAATTATGGCCATTAACACCAAAGTTTAAAAAAATATATAGCTTCTGTATCCATCCAGTAGCACTGTGGAGATTTGTGATAATCCATAAGCACAGAAAAGCTTTGATTCAGACACGGCTGAGGTCAAATCCTAGCTTTACCACTTACTTGCTGGACAGCTGGATATATAAAACCTTTTTTATGTAATAATAAAGATTTGGTAGGTGATTGGCTGAAATCTGAGTCTCAGCTGTTTCATCTGAAAAATAGAATTATTAATTTTTGTCTTCTAGGAATATTGTAAAAAAATGTACTTGACAGATGTAAAAGCTATAACATAGGACCTTAGCACATATTAGAAACTCAGCAAATGGTGACTTTCTCCAGTCTTCCGAGAAATGTCAAGGACAAATAATGATCTCATCCTGAAATTTCTTTCATTCTTCTCCAGTATACAAAACATCACTCTGCACCTCTTTGTCTCCTTGTCTGCAGCAGTTTTGCAGGTAGTTAGGATAAGTATTGATGAAGGGGACCTGCTTCAGGATTCTCATCGCCAAATACTGCTAATAATATTACAACACAAACAGCGATAAAGTAAATTAGAAACAACTACTTCATAGTCAGCATTTACAGCCAGGACTAGACTTGGGTCTGCTTAAGGAAGCATAATGTGTTCTTGGGGTCTGCTTCTGAGAGACTCCTCCTTCACCAAAGAGGAAATTTTCAGTCCAGGTATAAAAAACTGACATTCCTGCCGACTAAACGCCCATTTCCAGTGGGCTTACAGAAGGCAGTTTCTTTTTCTTCTTCAGTCCCCAATTCCACAACTTTGTGGCCATCAACCAGGCATTTTGCCCTTCCTTGCTGTAAATGATCTCCTAGGGTTGCTGAAACAAATTACCATAAATATGGTGGCTTATAAACAACAGAAATTCATTCTCTCACAGTTCTGGAGACCGGCAGCCTGAAATCAAGGTGTTGGCAGTGCTGCTTCCTTCTGGAGGCTCCGAGGGGGAATCTGCTCCCTGTCTCTCTCCTAGCTTCTGGTGGCTACTGGCAACCCCTGGTCATCTTAAGGAGGAGAGGTTTCACTCCAAACTGCCTCTGTTCTTCACATGGTTGTCCCCTCTGTGTGCCTCTGTCTTAAAACTCCCTCTCCTTTATCTTATAAGGACAAAAGTCATTGGATTTAGGGCTCACTCTAAATCAAGGATAATCTCATCCTGAGATCCTCAGTTTAATTACATCTGCACAGATGGTATTTCCAAATAAGGTTACATTCACTGGTACCGGGAGTTAGGATTAGGACATAACTTTTTTTAAAAATAATTTTTGTTTTAATTTTTAAAGAAGCTTTAGATTGCAGAAATGTTACATAAAAAATATAAGGGATTCCCATATGCCACATTCCCTCCCCCTCCCACACTTTCCCATATCAACAACATCCATCATCAGTGTGGTACATTTGTTACAACTGATGAACACCTATTGAAGCATTGCTACTAACTATGGATTACAGTTTACACTATAGTTTACATTCTGTCCTGCACAATTTTGTACTTTATGACAACATATACAATTGCCTGTATCTGTCGACGCAATGTCATGCAGGACAACTCCAATGTCCTGAAACTGCCCCCATATTACACCTATTCTTTCCTCTCCATCCCTCAGAACCTCTAGTGGCCACTACCTTTATATCAGTGATAACAGTTCTTCAATTGCTAGAATAAAAATAAGGCTATCGTAGAATAATAAGTCTACTTTAGCCCATTGCTCATTCCCCAATCTTGAGGATTTTGGGATAGTGATGCCTACACTGCTTCTAATTGAGAGGGAGCTTAGATCCCATGGGGCAGATGGATGGAACTATCTTGCTTACAGTTGCAGATACTCTGTTCCTTGGGATGGTCATTGTCCATCATCATCTCCTTGTTAGTGGTCCTGGGTGAGTCCAATGAACTGGAAAGTAAGTGTTGCAACTCTGCTGAAATTTAGGGCTCAACTGGCACATGAACATATCAGATTTAAGCCTCTGGGACACATATTTACCTAGTATAGTGCTAATTATAGGTTCAAGTAAAGGGGCAGAAGAGCCAGTGTAGAGAACCTATAAATGAGTCTAACTCTGTTACCCTGGGGAGCCTACATTCCAAAATAAGTCCTACTGACAGCGTGCTGAATTCCTGAGTTGTCTGCCCTGCTTATAGTTTCTGGATGTCTCTAGCGCCTTTAGGAGGGAGGGCCTCTGTTTGAGGCAGTTTGCTGTGGCAGTCAATGAGATCCTGCTGCAACTTGCATAAGCGTACCAACTAGAAATGCATCTAGAAAAAAGACCTTCACGAAAAGGGGGAAATGGTAAATACAAATGAGTTTTTATGGCTAAGAGACTTCAGAGTGAGTTGGGAGGTCATTCCAGGGGACATAACTATTTAGGGGGCACTATTCAACTCACTACAGTTTCTCATGTACTAAAAACAGTCAGTCAGGTCTCCTTAATTCTTGCCCTCCCATACTCCACCCCCTGCCAAAATGTAAATTAGATCTTACCATTCTACTGCTCTAACTGCCTCAAAGGCATTGCACTGTGGATGAAAATAAAGCCCATAGTCTGGTCCTGTAGATCAGTGTTTTCCTCTTCTACAACTGTTCTCTCCTAATCTCTCATGTTTCTATGTTCCTCAAAGATTTCAAAAGGTTTTTGCAATTTCTGTTCTTGGATTGCCCTTCCCCCATATTTTCAACAGACAAGTTGGCTGTCACCCTTCAAACTTTTGTTCCGATGCCTCTTCCACAAGGAAGTTGTCCCTGGCCAAACTACCTAAACTATGTCCATCCAGTCACAGCCACTCTATCCCAGAACCTGTTTTATATCCCTTAAGGTGTGTCATAATCTAAAATACCTTATTTACCAATTAGATTGCATGTTTATTGTCTGTTCCCCAACTAGAAAGTAAACACCAGGAAGGAAGGGACTATTGTGCTTACAATTATTTCTCCACTATCACACCAGAGTTTGAAACAGAGTAGATGTTCAAAAAATCATTTGCTTAATGAATGAAAGAGTAACATTACCATGCCTCAAAAGGAGGAGGGAGAGAGAGAAGGAACAAATGATAGTTGTTAAGCATCTACCATATGCTCAATTCATTTCTTTACATATTTTAGTTCATTCATTTTTCACACCTGTGAAGTAGGTACTATTATTTTCCTTGCAGAGTTCAAGGGATACAGAGAGGCTAACTGACTTTCCCAAGGTCACATAAACAGGACGATGAAGCTTTCACGCAACCCAGATCTACCTGACTCATAGGCCCAAGTTCTTTCTACTTACCCTACCACACAGAGAAAAGACACAAAGAAAGTAAATTTGAAGCTAGCATCAAGACAAGCTATTGAAAGCAGACTGGTGGTGGAATGCCCTAGCTTTTTAGTAGAATTCCTCGCAGGTGTTTCTAAAACTAACAATGGTTTACAATGTCCTAGAGGTGGTGCTACGGACTCTTGTGGACTTGAGGTGGAGGAAGTGCTAGGGTACAGAAGGACCTAATCAATGTTTCAGCAAGTTAGCTCAAAATAACAGGGGTGGGTGTTTGCTTTTCACATGGGTAAATTTAATTAGTGTTGTGGGTGGCTAAGAATTGATGCAGACCTCCTCTGGCTGCTGTATAAAATTATCCAAGGCTACGTTTAGCATTTCTCAAAACATGCCTCTGATTTCCATCAAACTTGCATTGAAATATTGTCTCAGGTGCCTCTGTCAGGAGAATTCTGAACCAGTATGGAGGAGAAAATTAAATTTAAGATAAACTGAATAAGATATTTCCTCAACTCTGTAATCTGAAGTTAGAAAACTATCATCTTCTGGTACATAGTATTACAATACATTTGAAAAGCCTTTTCAAACCATGTTAGCTGCTGTGGTTTGTTGAAGAAACACACACACACACACACACACTTCACAGCACTTATAAAAAGAAAAATATTAAATTCTGAAACAATATTTACAAAGAATTAAAATGAGACTACTCCCTTGAGGAAATATGTGCTTTTTTCATTCACTGTCCTTCTAGAAATAAAGTATGCTTATTTACAGTTTCCCTTCACTTACTTTACTTGATTTTTGAACATTTATGTCACACTTAATCAGAAAGGTTATTTATTTTCAGGACATTTGCTTCCTAAATAATTTTTTAAAAATCAGAAGCATGGCTTAGATTATTCAATTCCCAAGCATATCAGTGCTCAATTACAGAAAGGAATTAAAAGTCAGAACCTGGCTAGGCCTAAATTTGAGTCTTTAACTTGGTTCATGCAAATAGTGATTGAGACCTTCTGTGAAGCAGTTACTAGTCTAGGAGTTGAAAATACAAACAATATAAACAAAGTGCCTACCCTCCTAGAGTTTATAGTCTAGTGAAAGATACATGATAAATACATATAAAAATAAGTAGGAAACATAATTCCAGGCAGTACTTAGTGCTATGAAGAAAAATTAAAGCAGTTACGGAAGTAGAAAGTGATGGCAAGGTGCCAAAGGCCATTTGAGCAGAGGTTTGGAAAAGTGAGGGAGCAAGGCCTATGGACAGTTGGGGGAAGGAAGACAGAGACAGGAATAGGAAATATAAATTTCCTGGCATAGTAGCATGCTTGACATGTCAGGGAACAGCAAGGAGGCTAGGATGCTTGGAGAGGAGCAAGAGAGAAAAGAAGTGAGAGGAGGGATTGGAGAGGTAATCATGCCTAGAACATGTAAGTCCTGGAAGAGTTGCATGGTGCTTGGATTTCGTCCAGTGTCTGAGGGAAATCCAGTGGATGGTTTTGAACAAAGGCATGACATGATGCGACTGATACTTTCTAAGCATTGCAAGAGTTGCTTTATGTTTGGTCATAGGCTGAATGGAACCAAGGGCCAATGACTACAGATTAGAAAAAAGCTCACTGGTATGGCCCCGTGATGGTGGCTTGGACAACAATGGCGGCAGCAGCAATAGTGGTGAGAATAGGTTTTGCTAATGAAGTGGATGTGGAAAGAGAACAAGAGAAAAAGCCAATGATGTCCAGTTTTTGATTGGAATAACTGAGTGAAAAGCGGGACCATTTCTCTAAACGGAGATATTTTCCAATCTAAAGTAAAAACTTTGTAAAAAGCAGAGGATAATTAGCAAATGACTGCTTCCTCCTCACATCATTGTTCCTTCATATATAGAAGCAGAATAGGAGAACACATTTTCTTTTTTCGTTGTTTGTTTGTTTAAATTACCCTGCCTTGTTCAGAATAGTTTTTGGGCAGTTCACAGGGAGTATAAAATGTCAATTAACATAAATTAGAAAAGGAAGAAAAATGGCCTTTGGCCCTACAGTTCCATTCTTAGGAATTTGCCCCAAGGGGGAGAAATGATGCATGAGAGTAATACAGGAATGCTCGCAGCTACACTATTTGTTAAAAGAAAAGATCAGAAGTGATGTGGTCAAGTGTGTCACTGTCCATTTCCATAAACAATACTATGCAATCAGAAATACAAATGTTACAAGAGATTAATACAGGAAGATGTTCATATATATTGTGAAGAAGAAAAACAGTTTACCAAAGAGTATGTGAAACATCAATCTACCTCTATCTCTATCTCTGCATAGGAAAAATATCTATAAGTTTATACTCCAAGTCATTAAAAGTGATTATCTCTGGTTTGGGAAAGGATGGGATATTTTTTATGAAAACGTTTGCATATATTTATGAGAAAAAATTATATCAGCTCTATGGTAAACTATTATTTTAAAGTGGGGAGGTAAAGGAATAAAGACACAATAAGAGTGTGCAAGGTGAAATCATGAGTCAGCCTAAATGCATGTGTTCCAATATAATATTTAATCCATCTGCTACAGGTGATACTCAAATTTAGTTCTAAAAATGTTGGCAGCTAAAACAAAAAGATAGACCTTAATAACTACAAAATTCACCATATCCAAAAGTAAAAATTAGTATTATTAGTAAAAGAAGTAGGTACCTTGACATACCTAAGTCCTTCATGACCAAGAGCCTCCTTATCTCTACAGCCTCCCCTGGAGCTTCTCTCCACAACCAACCTCCCTACTCGCTAGCTGGGCCAGTGTTTTAGTTCTTTGTACATGCCAATCTCATTTTCATCTCATAGAATTAGTGCAGGCTGGTATCTCAAATGTACTTTTTAATACTACTCAATTGATTACCTCATTCCCTATTAATAAATAATCAACCTATAATTTCTTCTTGGCACTTATTAAAAATTTTAATTTATAATTACATAGTTATTTGTTAATTACAGTTATTTGAAATTTCTTTTTCCTTCATTAGATGATGTTGCAGACAGAATAATGCCCCTGCCCCCCACCTCAAAAATGCCCACGTCATAATCCCCAGAACATGTGTCTGTTACCTTACATGGCAAAAGGGACTCTGTAGATGTGATTAAGTTAAGGCTTCTAAAATGGGAGTTTATCCTGGGTCACACAGGTGGCTGTAATGTGCACAAGGGCCCTTCAAGAGAAGGAGGGAGCAGAAGCAGGAGAATCAGAGCAAGAGGGAGAGATGTGACGCTGATAAGACAAGGAAATGTGGGCAGACTCAAGAAGCTGGAAAGGCAAGGAAATGGATTTTCCCCTGGCACATCCAGAAGCAATGTAGCTTTGCAACACCTTGATTTTAGCCAAATGAGACCCATTTCAGACTTCTGACTTCTAGAACCTTAATATGAAAAATTATATTGTACGAGCAGCCAGCAGACGCTGCAGCCTACGGGGAGCGGATGTGGCTTAGCCTGTTGGGCACTCACCTCTCACGTGGGAGGTCCCGGGTTCATTCCTGGTGCCTCCTGGAGAAGGCCAGCAAACGAACAATGAGCAGACAGATGAGCGAACCATCTGGGAGAAGGGGGGTGGGGGGCGGTGATAAAGTTATTAAAAATAAAATCAATTGATTTTTTAAAAAGGTGTTTATAAAAAAAATTGTATTATTTTACAAGCCACTAAGATTGTGGGAGTTTATTACAGCAGCAATGGGAAATTAATACCGATTGTAAGCATGTTGAGAGCAGCTTATCCATTTTGTTTGCCTCTACCTACAGCATCTGACAAAGGGCTTGCTCATGTTAACCAATTTATATTTGTTGAATGAAAGAATGTATAAATGATTTAAACAATACTTATTCCCAAAACAATTTTTTCAATTTAAGAAACAATATAAATGCTTAAGTGGCAGATAAAGAATTTTGAAAGTGTGATCCTTTATTCACTCAAGTCACTCACATAAATTTTCCATACATTACTGATCTTATGTAAATTGAATATCACCCAGACTTAATTTTTAAAATATCCCAGAATTCACACACAGCTTTCAGAACAATTATCTGGATGTCTTTTTCTTTTTAAAGATCTTCTAGAACTTGCAGAAAGAAAGTAATACTGGGAAAAAAATAATTCCATACTGACTACAAAAAGCAAGGATATGAGATTAATTACCCCCTTATTTTGTCATTCCCATCCTGCACCGGTAATCTTCATTATTGCTTTAACAGTACATTTACCAACATCACAGTAGCAAAGCGAGGTCCACCGTACAAGCCTGGATGCTTAGGGCTGAACTAGGCCTCAGGCGAAAATTAAACATCAAAAAAAAAGCAAGCAACAATCCGGTACTTGCAAAACCATCTGTGATGTTTCAGATGCTGCCTGTAATTATATGAATCTTCTTTAGAGAAGTGGAAAGCTGGCTACTGTCTTCTCCCTTTGCTGACTTTGTGCAGGCTTATTGCATAAATGGAAGATTCTACCAGCTTTTTAAAATGCTTCCTGAACTACAGTGGTTCTCAAACTTGATTATCCATCAGAATCACCTGGAGAGCTTTTTAAAGTACAGCTTGCTGAGCCCTACCTTCTGAGTTTCTGATTCAGTAGGTTTCCGGTGGGGTCTGGGGATTTGCGTTTCTATCAAGATCCCAGATGCTGCTGGTACAGAGGAATCATTGCTTAAGAGGAGGCTACTGATGCCAAGCTGTGTCCCCTTTGCCAGCTGTTGTGGTGGTGGCTGATAGCAAGTCACTGCATCTCTCTTTTCTGGAGGAACTCCTCTGGCCAAAGGACATCTCCTTGCTCCCCGACCCCAAATCTGCCTCTCCCCTGCCTCAACCCTTTCCCACCCATTCCCCACCCATACCAGGACAATGACTGACTAAGATGGGTACAAGAGGCCAGCTTCTTTGCCTCCAACTTTGTTGCAATTCAAGCTCCAGTGAGTCAGCTGTGTGTCAGCCTTCAGCTGAGCTCTGGATGACCCCACTTTCTTGTTTAGCTCCTTTCCCTGTGCCCCAAACTGCTATAAATCAGTTCACTAAAAATTCTCCTCTAAGAATTTGCTTCCAGGGAACAAGTCCTATTTGATTTCCTTTTTGGTTATGGGGCAGCTTGGCTCAGTGCATTGACTACCAGCTGGGTCCTTGGACACCAGAACTGGAATAAATATCTTTAATTGCTACCACAAAATACCCACAAAATATCAGCTATGCCTGCAACATAATTGCCCAGCCTATTCTGACAAGAATACCTTTTAAGAGCTCTTCAAATCTGAGCTCAAACATTACTGCTTCAGAGAATACTATTTTTCTGACCTCTCAGTTTGTCTGGTTCTTCCATTTTCACATTTATCTTGTTTTTCAGTGAACATTTGAAAGTGCGACTTTTAAAATTTAATACATCTGCCCACTAGACTGTATACTCTAGAAAAGCTAGAAACAACTCCACTGCCAAGTATAGTGCTTAGTATAAAGTATAGATACAATACTTATTCATTGAATGTATAAATTTCTAATGAAGTGACTTATTTTGAAAGAGTGGGAGATATCCCAATTTTCACTACAAGTCAGACTTAATCATCTATTATGTGTAGCAAAGAAATACAATAGAATAAATATGTGGAAATCTATCTTCCACCCAAGAAGAGTTTACTAGAACTGGTCAATTAGAACTAGTCAAGTGGTCAAAAATGACAGAAGAGAGAGAAAGTTTTGGAATTGGGTATTTATTCACCCAGAGGACTCCTCTGTAACCCTGTATCATGATTCGTATATATGGTTTCTAATTAAAAGCCTTAAATTGATAATACAGAACTGTAACTTTATGCCCCAGGCTATAGTCAACCCACTTTGTGTTTTGTGCCTGATGAAACTGTTTTGCATTCACTATCATGTTTATGGTTTAGGCATTTGGATATCACTATGGGCAAATTTTCTTTATCTTATGCTATAATATGCAATTTTTAAATGTGTCGTATATGCTGTAAAATCAAGGCTAAGGTAAAAATACATATTATTGTTCTCTCTGTTCCTTTCTTTTATAGAAGTGTCAAATCACAGCATTACCACAATAAATATTGACACTTGTCTTCTATAAAATCTATTTTGAACTTTAGCATGAGAAAGATGGAAAGGCAGGGGAATCTAATGAATAACTGTTAGAAAGCTAACTAAGTGAAGAAAATGCAAACCAAAGACATTAAAAATCAATTTAGAAACAAATGGCATTTTGTCAGACTTAAGAATTATTCATTAGGGACCAGAGGTACATACCCATCACCAGGACAATATAGAAAATAGGCTTACAGAAAATAATTGACAATTAGCCAAGTAATTTCTCTTTTTCTATTGCATTTTAAAATAAACTAACTTAAATACACACACACACAGGCACAATCTTCTTGAGAATAAATCAAGTCATCCCCAGTAGTGCTAAAATCCAAAGTGCCATGCTGGAAAACGTTAAGGAATTTACTGAAATGGATGTAGACTGCCTCCTTCTCTGAGTCATCAGGTTTAAAATAGAAATGAGATAGTAAATTTCTGCCCGCATCACACTGTGTGTCTTCTCTGATTCACTACTCTCATTCATCTTGCTGCTCTCTAATTTGTAAAGATGCAGGAGACATATAAATATTCATGGCAGCTCTGGAAATAGACTGCACAGTGCTCAGTCTTCTGTTAGAAATGGGCAGAACCGTCAAATAGGACCAAAGATGAGTCTCAAAAATGACACTTTTGGCCTGTTATTGGAAGAGGGAAAAGACTGGCATGATTCTATCAGAAGAAGTTGAATCTTCACAGTTGGATCTGTGGGCAGGCCTTGTGACTATGGTTAAAGCCAGTTACCCTCAAATCTACTACATACCAGAATCACCTGGAGAGCATATAAAAAGGACTAGCACTTAGGTTCCACACCCAAAAGTTCTGATTTAATACATCTAGCATAGAAACTAGGTGTGACGGTTAAGTTCATATGTCAACTTGGCCAGGTTATGGTGCCCAGTTGTATGGTTAAGCAAGCACTGGCCTGATTGTTACTGTGAGACTATTTCATGGATTTAAATCATTAGTCAGTAGTTTGCATCTATGACTGATTACATCTACAATCAACTGAGGAGATTGCCATCCAATCAGTTGAAGGCTTTAACAGAAGTGATGATTTCAGCAGCCAGAAGAGAGAATCTCCATCTTTACTTCAGCCAAACAGCTTCTTCTGGGGAGTTCATCAAAAACCTTCATTGTAGTTTCCAGCCTGTGGCCTGCCCTACTGAATTTGGACTTGCCCATCCCCACAATCATGTGAGACAATGCTTATAAAAACCTCATAATATTTACAAATATCGCCTGTCTTCTGTTTCCCTAGAGAACCCTGAATAATACACTACTGTTTGGTATTTCAAAAAAGTCACTCAGTGATTCCAATATCCAGCCTCGGTCAACAACCACTGGCTCAGGCAACAAGAAGGCACCCTAAGCCACTCCGACAAATTTTAGTTTGTGTGCATCATGTTCAAGGCTGAAAATGCCAAATATATTTTTTAAACAATCAATCAATAAGTCTGCTATGTAAAAATAATTTCAGGTTACAGTAGAGCACAAAAAAGGGATTGGGTGTCTATGTTGTTATTTCTCAGAAAGAAGGAGCATTGTTCTCAGAAGTCTTAGAGGCCTTAACAGATGTGTTTAATGGGTGGATAGAGAGAAGGTAGAGTGACCACGTGAAAGGACATTTCCAGCTAAGGGTATATCATGTTCAAAATGATGTGTGAGCCTGAAAGAGATTAAAGAATTTGTGAAATGTAATTGGGTTGACATAGCTGGAGCTCGGGGATACTGTCCCTCCCCTTCCCTTGGCAAATTTGTGAAATTTACAATTTAGCCACTGGGCTGAAGCTTTAAGTATGCTGAAAAAAGCATTATTTTACAAAACAAAAAAGAGCTATTTTGAGGTATAAGTAAGAACAATTTTCCATCTGGAATCATATAGTTATGAAGAGTGACGATGGCCAGTTCAAAGTACATCAACTGAATAAATTCACCACTGAGGAACCAGAGGAGGTGGAAGGAAATCTCTGATTAGCTTAAAAAACTCCCTTCAGATATTAGGGCCACAGTTATGATTTAAAAGTCTTTCATCACTTTATTTGGTAACCACCAATTTCACCAATTCCAATGGAAAAAGAGCCGGTTTCTAGATCTCCACAAACCAGGACACCCTCAGGTAACCTAAATACATTCAAAAATCTTAAAAATGCTGCCTTCTGTGAAGACAATACTCCTAACAGGTATATGGAAGCTTTGGGATATTTGTCCTTTGGTGGGGGTAAGTTTTCCTTGGTATATCACAAGTATATTCTATATGAGTAAGAATTAAGTCCCTAGCTTCTTCTTGCATTTAGCCGCAGTGATCAGGGGGCTAAGGGAGCCCACTCAGGGCATGATGCTGAACAAACAGATGCAGGAGCTGGAACTAGACATCTTAATCCTGGGCCTTCAAAGGACACAGTTCTGCCCTTTCAAACAATGGCAAACAAAGTCCAGCTGGGCAGCACTCAGTGAATTTTTTTTTTTTTTTTTAATTTTCACTTGGTTTAAAAAGCGATAACCATGGAAACTGTCATCCTCCCATCAAACCTGTTTCTAAGAAAAATCAAAGCAGTACCAAAAGGAGGAAAGAAGTTATTGATATAGATAACTTGGAAAACAACATCAAATTAACTGTTTTAAAATTTTCCCACACTCCAATGGTTTGTTGTCTTCAGGTGCAATACAGAATTCAGACAGGTAGAAAGTTTAGAAAATTCTCACATATATTTTCTCAAATATAATTAGGGAAAATACTGGAATACCTTAAACTCATCTTTAAATATTGACATCTTATATTTCTAAAGAATTGTTATTTTGTTTCCTATGATTTTAAATACATTAACTCAGTATCTGCCCAACAACAACAGCAAAAATGTTGTTCTTTTGGACTGAAACTAGGAGTATTTGTTGGTATATCCTTGATATCACACTGTTTTGCCATAAAATTCAAGAGTAGTAAGAGTAGTAAAATTATTCATGCCCTTTGAACAAATTAAGTCCGGGGATATACTCTAAGAAAATAATACAAAGCAAACAATAAAAGCTTCATGTACAAAGATATTCACCATAGCATCGTTTATCCTGGAAAATATTTATTTGAAAAAAATTTATATTTGAAACAACTTAAATATCCTACCACTGATAAACACTACTAAATGGTGCATAATTTAGCCATTAGTTTAACATAGACCTTAGTAAACTATTGCCCCTAGCCTATCTTCGTATGGCCCAGGTGATGGTTAATTTTAAATGTCAACTTGACTAGGTTATGGTATCCAGTTGTTTGGTCAAAGACTGATATAGATGTTGCTGTGAAAGTATTTTGTAGATGTGAATGGTTTGCTCAAACAGTTGACTTTAAGAAAAATGATTATCCTTGACAATGTAGGTAAGCCTCATCCAATCAGTTGAAGGACTTAAATACAAGAACCCCGGTTTCCAGAAAAAGAAGAAGAAATTCTGCCTGAAAGCTGTACCCTCTACTCTTTGAGATTTCAGCCTGCTTACCTCCCATCCAGATTTTGGAATCAAGACTTCAACATCACTCATATCAGAATTTCCAGTCTGCTGACCTGGCCTATGGTATTAAGACTTGACAGGCCCCATCATCATTTGAGCCAAACCCTTAAAATAAATCTCTTTATGTACACACACACTTATACACACACACATATCCTGTTGGTTCTGTTTCTTTGGAGAGCCCTAATACAGACCTCAACTTAACAGTTTTTATATTTTTAAACTGTTGGAAAAATGAAAAGAAAATAATATTTTGTAATACATGAACATTGTATTAAATTCATATTTCAGTGTCCATAAATAAAGATTTATTGAAACTCAGCAATGCTCAATCATTCATTCATTATTGTCTATCATTTACATCTTGACCATGGCCATTGTGTTACAATGATATAGCAGAGTAGCTGTGACAGAGACCATAAGGCCCATTAAGTCTCAAATATTTACTATCTGGCCCTTAAGAGAAAATGTTTGCTGACCCCTGGTCTAACGTCATGATTAGAGAATACAGATTCTGGAATTAGATTGCTTGGTTTTGAGGGCAAGCTCTGCTATTTATTACCCATGTGACTCTAGGAAATATAGTCTTTCTCTGTGTCTCAGTCCCCTCACTTGTAAAATAAATATATTAATAGAACCTACCTCTTAGGGTTGGTATAATTACATCAGAATACGTAAAGCGCTTAGAACAGTGCATTGCATGGAGTCAGTACAATGAAAGTAAGCTATAGTTATTACATTTCTACTAACATGAAAACTGCTCATATATTAGATGGGAAATAAGATAAAATTGTACATATAGTATGATTACAACTGTCAATAATAAAGCCTTCACATAGAAACTCTCTGTAAGAAAATATGACAAAATATTAACAGTGATTATCTTTAACTGGAGGGATTTTTATTTTATTTTCTTCCCAAGTTTACTGTATGTACTCAAATTTCCTACATAATGGTAAAACAATCATAAATACAAAAAAGATAGAGATTGCTATAACTTTAGGAACAGTTCTGTGAAAGTACACAAGTGGAAAGAGCACACAAATGTTGGGAATGAAAACTCTATAATTCCAAAGGCTCTTTTCCTTTTGTTCCTTTCACACTCTCACCAAATCATCTACAGTTTTTTTTGACTCTTACCAAAGGGTGAGAATGACACTTATGCACTTCACCTTTGACCTGTGCTGTTGGTCGCTTGGAAGTCCGAGATGACAAGTTTACCCACACTTATCCCATTATACACATTGCTAATTCCCACTGACTTCCACTGACACCACACTTCATTAACCATATTGAAAAATTCATTCTCCAGCCTCTCTGCTCCAGGCACTTGTTTCAAGCAGACCTCCCCATAGACAGTTGCATTTTTATTCTGTGTTAAATTCTCTCTCTTTCTTACACTCATTCTGTCACAATCTGTCAATAAAATAGGGCACTTTGGGGCCAGCTCAGGTTGTGTGACTAGATTCCTAGGCAAAAGTGGTTGGGCGTTTATAAGTTGAACACCAATCCTTAATCACAATTTATTTAAAACTATTGATTTTTCCCTAACACTATCTTGTTTAAAGTAGCAATTCACATATTTCATGCTTTATTTTCTACTATACCTGAAAACAGTACTAAAACACAAACATCTTAAGTGTCTAGACAAGTAAATTCTGTTAGGACAAGTCCATAGCTAAGTAGATTTGAACTCTAATAAAATATCTAGTTACACTTAATTGGGGGGGGTATTCTTTTCCCAAAAAATAGCTTATACTTATAGGGATTATGCCAAATAAATGGAAGGGGTCCCAGGAAATATAATTACATTGTTTGGTGCAAAAAAAAAAACGTAGCACAATACCCGGCATGTAGATATCACACAAGTACTAGAATGAATCAATGTATCTTTCCATCCATCTACTCACCCATCCATCTATGCACTTAGCCATATATAACTTTATCCAGGTATAAAACGAGGTAAAGCAAAAACAGATATTCACAGCCCATTAGAAATAAATCAGTAGTGTCACTTTTCGAGAAACACAACAGAATTTTAAAATCTACTGATGAGTTGGTTGCTAAGTAAGGTAATGGAGATGAAGAAGTTAATAAAATTGCATCCTAACCCTCAAGGAGCCAACAGTCCAATATGGGGCACAGGCAGGGCAACATATACATTGAGCACAATGTAGTAGAACAACAATGAGAGCAGGGTCAACATCCAGAGAATGAAGTGTTGTATTCTATGGGGAACGATCAGAAAGGGATTTCTACATGAGAGACATGGTAACCAGGCAGGAGATGCTGGGTCTATATTGCATATTTTCCCATGTGACTTTGTTGATAAGTTTTCAGGAATATTTATAAGTTTGTCTGTTTCCAGAGAAGGAGTGAATCCGTGCAGCTGATCCTAAATAACAAAGTCATTGCATGTTTGATCTCTTCTAAAGAATGAGAGGCACAGCTGCTAAGGGAGAGGTGGCGGTCCCTCTTGTGACTGTATTCACACTTTGCTTATCTCATTTCCCATTTCGTTTTTTCCTTTCTCTCTTTTTATATTTAATTTATTTTTATGTCCATTTGAAAATATCTTTTGTTACCACCTGATGATTTGACTCTATTTCAAACTTAATAGTCAAATCAAAATTATTCCATTATATGTTCAGGAATACTTCTTTATTATACAGTTAAAGATTATACTTTTTAAAGAAGATCTTTAATTAGGTTTTGATAAAATGTATAATTACCTATATCTGTCATTGCAATGTCATGCAGAACAATTCCAATGTCCCCCAAATGCCCCTATGTTACCCCTATTCTTCCCTCTCCCTCCCCTCAGAACCTCTGGTAGCCACTGCCTTTATATCAATGTTACAAGTTCTTCCATTACTAGAATAATAATGTCTACTTTAGTCCATAGTTGTATTCACCCCTTATGTTTGTTCATTCTTCAATCTTGAGGACTTTGAGATGGTGATGCCCACTCTGCTTCTGATCGAGAGGGGGCTTAGTTCGCATGGGGCAGATGGATGATGGAACTGCCTTTCTTGCAGTTGTCAATAATCTGTTTTTTGTTGGGATGGGCATTGTCTGTCACCATCCTTTTGTTAGTTGGCCTAGGTGAGTCCAATGAACTGGAGAGTAGGTGTTGCAACTCTGCTGAGATTCAGGGCTCAACTGGCATTTGAAAAGTTTCTGGGACATATATTTACTAAGTATAGTGCTAATTATAGGTTCAAATAAAAGAAGCAGAAGAGGCATGTGCAGGGAAATTATAAATGAGTCTAACTATGTTACATTGGGAAGTATATATTCCAAAGTAAGGCTCACAGGCCCACTCATAGGGTGCTGAATTCTTGAGATTGTCTGCCTTGCCTATAGTGTGTAGATGTCTCTAAAGCCCTCAGGAATCCCACTGTTTGAGGCACTGTTTACGGTGGCAGTCAATGAGATCCTGTTGAGATGTGCATAAGCATAACCTCTGGAATGTCCTCCCAACTCACTTCGAAATCTCTTTGCCATAAAAAATTATTTGTATTTAATATTTCCCCCTTTTGGTCAAGGTCTTTTTCCAGATTCATAGCTAGTCAGCACTTGGCAATAATACCTCAGTGCCAGAAAGGTTCATCCCCTGGAGTCCTGTCCCATGCCTGGGGGTGGGGTAGGGGTGAGGGGGATGGGGGGAGTAGTGCATTTATATCCTGAGTTTAGCTTAGAAAGAGGCCACATTTGAGCAACAAGAAGGCTTTCAGGAGGTAACACTTAGGCAATATATAATACTAGGCTAATTTTCAATTTCACAAGAAAATATTCATAAGTACAACCATAAATATCAAGGGCCTGATGTAATGGTCTGTCCTCCTTCACTAAGCACTGCGTATGTAGTCAGGGTATTCTTGCCACTCCATTAGAAAATGTAGCAGGACTTCCCAGGTTGAGAATTCAATATTCTTTCATTATTGTGTGGTTCTCTACCCACCAAAAGAATGCCCTATTAATACTTGAACATATTCATATGCCATAGAGGCTTGCCCTAGATGCACCCCTCTCCATACATCTCCCATCAACAATACCCCACACCAGTGATCCACCCCTGCCACAGTTGTGACCTTTCTGCAATCCAAAACCGCCCCCAAAACAAAGGCAAAAAATACATAAATAAATAAATAAATAAAATAAAATAATAAATAACAAATAAAACACAAAAAATTTTAAAAATTGTGTGTCTTTCACACAATTTCTTCAGTATGTTCCTCCAGTGTCTTACTTTTTTCACTTATCTTTAAAGAAGCTTTAGATTACGGAAAAGACACATAGAAAATACAGGGGTTAATATCTTAAGAGCTCAATTTTTCCGCCTTACTTGATGAAATTTTCCCTGATTCCTTCAACTCAAATGAGTAAATCCTTTCCCTGACCCTTCTGTACTCATTCCCTAGGGCCTAGAGCTGTATCCTTTATTTTTTGATGACTCAATAATTATGTCCATGTCATGTCAACTAAATTATAAACACTTTAAGTCTTAGATTATAATTTATACTTATTCTGGAACCTTTCAATTGCATGAAGGAGGGAGGCAAAGGTGTGGGTGGGATTGTCCAGGATGGTCATCTGGCTCATTAAATTCTGGGCTATTCATTCAACCGATATGTATTGGTCTACTCTGTTCCAGGTTCTCTAGTATTCTCTAGTTATTAGTGGAACAGAACAGGAACACTCCTTGCCCTCATGTAAATTACAAGCTAAGAGAAGGCATGGTCAATAAATAAGTAGGCAAACAAATGATGATAACTTGGCATAGCCTCTGGATTAAAGGAGAATAATAGCTTAGGCCTGTCAATGCCTGATCTCCATTCTTGCCTTTATTCTTGTCAAACCATTACATATGAGCCTAGTTCAGAAAATCCTGTGCACTAGGGAAAAAAGAACCTGTGCCAAGGGAGCCTCTACAAGAGTAGTTAGAAATGAGCTTCTCAGACTCCCTGGCTGGGTAAGAACTGAATCAAGAATGGAGGACAGAGGGTGTGCATGAGCCTTCAAATGTGGCAAACTCAAGGAGCTCAACAGGGAGGGTAAGCAGGTTGGTAAAGAATGGACAGAGGGAGGCAAAGGAAGAAACTAGGATTACTAGAAAATACTCTTTTCACACAATGTATCACCAGGTAGCTAATGAGTAGTTATATATTTCATCCTAATAAGTTGTTGGACTTCTATAAATAGATAAAGTATTATCTTCAACACAGTGATGTAAAATAAACTACTTATCATATCACAGATTCTTTACATCAGAGGTCCAGACATAACTTAGATGAGTTCTCTCCTCATGGTCTCACAGCTGGTGTCTCATCTGAAGCTCAGGATCCTCTCCCAAGATCATATAATTGTTGGCAGGATTTATTTCCTGGTAGCTGTAGGATTCATGGAGGTTTGCTTCCTCAAGGGCAGCAAAAGAGCATCTCTGCTTCTTTGAATAGCCTCCTTCATGTAAGGCCTGAACCCATTATTAAAGAGCTCACTTAATTAGGTCAAACCCACCCAGGATAATCTACCTTCAATTAAACCAAATTCAACTGGCTAGGGACCTTAATTGCAAAGCAAAGTTCCTTCACCTTTTCCATATAATGCTCCCTAATCAGATAATTATAATCCCATCCTATTAACTTTCTTCCCACAATCAAGATTGTACAGGCTACATACACCAGGGGATATGAAACTTGGGGACCATCTAAGAATTCTGGCTATCATACTGGCCTGCATTTTCTCTCTCATGGCATTAGTGTACAGTAAATGAGTAGCAGTCACCTCCTTTTAATGTTTGCATCAGTTCTCTGAACTCCTTATTATATCCTAAACAATGGCCTGAATGTCAATTGTCATCTATAATAGCACTTAAGGCATTGTTGTTTCCATTTCCCCATACATTCGTTAAGTTTTATATACACATGACCCAACTTCACTCATTTCGTTAAATTATTTGGCTTAGAATTCATATGAATTTGCCAATTCAAACTGCAAACAAAACATTGCAGTGAAAACAATGTTTGTTGTCTTTATATCTCAGATCCTTAAATTGCTTCATGGTCTAAGCATAGGTCCTTTCTTCTACTAATATCCTTTTGAAATTTAGATATGGCAGAAAGACATTGGCTGATATTTTGTACTCTCATTAGGTAAAAGTATGTTATACTTGTGGGTAGGAAATAATATGACAAGAACCTCAATTAATAGTTCCTCATGAGAGAGAACACATTATTGATATTAATCCCCATTATATAACACACCACCAGACATTGATCTAGTAAATAATTGGCCATACAACAGTTTCACATCTTTTGTTCTTCTCAACAAACTTGTGAAAAGGGGAAGATTCTTTCTATCATTATCTTTTTTTATTGAGGAGAAAATAGAAACTAAGAGAATTTATGTGGACTTTCAATATCTTAAAAACATGAGAATAAGTTACTTAACGTAAAGGTCTTGGTTTTATCAAATTTAATATACTCAATACCTAGTCTTGGTTTGAATATAGAGGTACTTAATAAGCAATAATTGAACTATCAGATGTATTTGCAAAGCCAGGACAAACAGACATCCTTTCCTTTGCTTGCATAGCATCTCACTATTTTTCCATTTCTATTTTCTTTGGAATTTTCTTTCTCATAAGCATCAGTATTATTCACTATTCTCTATACCAATCACCTGATGTAGATATCTTTTCCTTACAAGAAAATAGCCTCAAAACTGTAATAAATCAAAATGGAATTCTAAAATAATATTCAAATAACTCACAGGAATGCATGCAAAGCAGTCTCGAGAAACAAAAAATAGAACAGAAAACAAACTAACTAAATAACTAACAACTTATGAATCAAATAACTTAAATGGCATATAAGACATAAGATATTAATAATTGCATTAAATGCAAATAATCTAAATACACCAATTAAGAGACAGATATTGCCAGAGTGTATTTAAAGCAAACAAACCAAAAGGAGGACTCAACTTTATACTGTCTCCAAGAAACTAACTTCAAATATAGAAAAATATATCAGTTGAAATTAAAACGATAGAAAAGGATATACCATGCAAACATTAATCAAAAGAAAGCAGGTATAGCTATATTAATATCAGTTAAACAATATCACCTCTCAACAGGATCTAATTCGCATTTATAGAACACTTCATCCAACAACAACAGAATAAACATTCTTTTCAAACTTACATGGACTATTATGAAACTTCAACAAATTTAAAACAATTGAAACCATATAGAGTTTGTTTTCTGACCACAATGGACTCAAACAAGAAATTAATAACAGAAAGATAAAATGAAATTCTTCAACCACTTGAAAACAAGACAGCATATTTGTACAGAATACAAAGATCAAAGAAGTCCTCTGTGAAACCAAAGTATGTTTAACTGAAAGGTAATGAAAACATTAAATATTAAATTTGTGGGACATGGTAAAAACAGTTCTGAAAGGGAAATTCATAGTACTAAATTCTTACATTAAAAAAAGAAAAATTATCAAATCAATATTCTAAGTTCCTACCTTAGAAAAAAAAAAACTAGGAAAAGAAGAGCAAGATGAATGCAAAACAAGCAGCTGGTGACAAATAAAAAATATGAAAGTAGAAAACAAAGAATTTGAAGACAGAAGATCAATAGAGAAAAATAATGAAACAAAAAGATGGTTCTTTAAAAATATCAATAAAAATAGTAAAATTCTAACAAGATAAAAAAAGAGGAAGAGAGAAGATGCAAATTAACAATTTTCTGAATGAAACAGGACATATCATTTCAGAACCTGCAGACATCACAACACTTCCAAACTCATTTTATGAGATTAGTATTACCCTGATAACAAAACCTGAAAAAGACAATAGCAATAAAAGAAAACTATAGATCAATATAATAAAAAATATACACAAAAAAATCCTTAGCAAATAGAATTCAACAATATGTAAAAAAATATGTGCCATGACCATACGGTGTGTATGGATGCAATATTGGTTTAATATTAGAAAACCAATTAATAAAATCCACCATGTTAAAAGGCCAAAGAAGAAAAATCACATTATCATATCAATTAATGCAAAAAAAAAGTACATAACAAAATTCAATACCTCTTCAGGATAATAACTCTCAGGAAGCTAAGAAAGGAGGGAAATTTTTTCAACATGAAAAAGAGAATATACAAAAAACCCTACAACTCACATAGTATTTAGTAATGAAAGACTGAATGTTTCGCCCTAAGATTAGGAACAAAGCAAGGATGTCCTCTCTCACCACTCATATTCCTCATAGTGCTAGATTCCTAGCCAATGCAATAAGGTAAGAAAATAAAGTAAAAGGCATACAGATAAGAAAGGAAGAAAGAAAACTTCTCCTATTTGCAGATGATGTGATGGCGGAATAGCCATCTTGTATACTATGAGGCACCAAACATAATAATAAACACCATACATTAAGGATAATTGGGCACAGAAACAGGACTATAGGTCCTTGATGACTTCACTCATCACCATGTCAGGTCTAGACTTCTTATTTTTAGAATTCCCATTATATGAGAGAAATAAACTCCTTATTGTTTTAAGCCACTATTTCATATAATCTATTACTCGTAGTTGAAACATAATCCCTAAGTGAATATTTTCTGTGTTAATCCATTTCGTTATCTTTAAAATGGGTGTAATGAATCATAACTCTCACAGGATATTAAGAAGGCTGTATTGTGCATGTAGAAAATGGTATCATAGAAAGCAAAGAATAGGTAGTTTTAATAAGGAAAGTGTGGTCAACAGAATTAAATTCAGAAGAAAAGTGAAGGGAAACAAAAGGATAAAAACTGAGGTTAAAGACTAGGTGTTCTGAGAATAAAATAATAAGATAATGGATATAAGGTCGTATTCATATATTTAGTTTCATGGGAGTGAGTCACCAAACATAATGGTAATTCCTTTTACCACAGAAGTGGGTATCTAGTAATAGTGTGCCTATAGTGGAGTACGTGTTTTCCACAAACATTTCATGAATTTTCTCAGAATGGTGAAAAGTGTTCAGGTGTGTGTGGGGGGGGGAGGACCATGGCCCATATACCAAAAAAATCAGGGAATAAAAGTGAAAGATTTTCTTAACAAGGAGTAAGGGGTTAGTTTGTCCAGGTAGTATGAGCTTCAAAGCAGTTTTATTTTTAATGCAATAATGGATGAGTAATGATTCAGAAACTTAAATGAAGAAAAGTATTTCTGTCCCTTACCCATTCTATACAAACTTGTGATGCTGGTGGGGTACAAGAATAAGCAATATGAAAACCCTTTAGAGGAAACAGAAATATGTTAAACAAGTTACTGAAAGTTGGCAGTGAATAGGCTACAGGTAGACAAAATGATCCTACTTGCCACCATTGAGAAAATATAAAAAATTTGTTCTTCCTGTCTAGCATTAGCAATTGTGCTTGCTCCTAAGTGTATACTATTCATATATAAGCAAACTCATGGACATGTGCTCCAAGTTCATTCATACATATAGGCTGGAGAGCTCAAAAAGTTCTGGGCTACCTTCCAACACCAGAAGTGCAGTATAACTGCCTGCAGTAGCCTAGAGAATAAGCTTAATGGGTCATTTTTTATTCTTCCCCTCATTCTACCCCATTAGATTCCCTCCCTGGAGGAAACTATATTGCTGTAGATTCATTCAACCTTCAATGACCACAGACCTAGGCTTATGAAGGGGGTTTAAAATGTGCAAAGGCCTTAGTATTATCTAATGAAAGAAGAAATAGCATCATTAGCCTCAGACGTAGATAATTAGACGATTCTCCCCCTGAAGTTCCTGAACTTAATTTTCACTGATCCCTAGGCTAATGGTGGACCAGCACTACCAAGCAATGAGGTATCTCTGCTATGTTAAGTAGTCAGTGATGTGGAGGATTCCTGAACACCAATATTACAAAACCTCAAAAAAAAAAAGAGTCAGCCACAAAGCTATCCTCCATTATTTCAATGTGAATTAAAGTTAAAATTAAAGTTGTAGTGACTACATGTAGTTTAACTCTGTGATAATATGTCCCATACAAAGGAAAAGTAAATAAATTCCACCAATAGCAATGGAAAAACATAAACACATTAAAAAGATGAATTAAAATCTTTTAGGATTTTCAAGTATTCAAGATAAGCAATAGGAGTCAAAAGATTGGATTCACTGCTTAAGGAGAGAATTGTAATGTGGTGTATAACTGACTTCAGAAACTGATACTGGATTTGTTTCTATTTAATAATAGGTTATAGGGAATCTCTCAAGTAACATGAAACATTTAAACTGCAAAATTCAGTGTTGAAATATGTTTGTCAAAGAGCAAAGAGGATAGTTTTATTGGAGCTGCTTCTGATAAATGAGAGATGAAAAAATCACAGAGAAAATAGATTTTGAGGAAAAGGATGATTTTAAAATAAACACACATTCTGGAAGATTTTTTTAATATAAAATTACAGAGGTCTATAAAAACTTTCTCCCTACTCTTCCTCAAACTGCAAAGAGCATTTCTAGATTCACATAGAGAGGGGGCTTTATAGAGAACTTGGATTTGGAGAAAGTTAATCTGCAAACTTTTCTTGCAATAAAAGAATTTGTGCTATAGCAATCAGGAAAAAAAGAGAGGTGGAATTATAATTTATAAAATCTGTGAGGACAAGACAAATGTTTTCATACTTTAAATGCTGGCTACTGTGGAGATTACTTTGTATGGCATTTGTTTTATATATTACTCCTACAGCAATGGCATAGAAATCTGTGGAGCAGACTGAGGCACATACTAGCATTGCAATACAGCAGTGGATCAATGAAAAATTTTTTCCAAATTTTAATACCTTTCTAGAATCAGGAGGTGGTAGATTCCATTGTAATTTAAAATATTTGTTGCTACTTCCTGAGCCAGACTTACACTTTCTTGCTGCATTGTTAGCAGGCTTGACCTTATGACATCCAGTGGCTCTCATGGCAGGAGGATTAGATATCTTTGCCCCATTTATGTAGGGTATTGCTATTTGACATACTTTGGTTAATGAAATGTAAACAAGTTAAAACCTAGAGAGTTTGGGCCTCAGAGTAAATACAAGTAGAGAAGAGCCAAAGACAAACTATGAAAACCAAGTAACATGAGCAAAAATTAAAACATTTTTTAAGTCACTGAGATTTTGGGGGTTGTTTGTTACTGCAGCACAATCTAGTCTATACAGACTGATACACAAAATAATGACAGACTAGGTGGTAGAAATGACTAAAAGTGGTATTTTTACCTCTCCTGATTAGAAACTTAGCAAATCATTTTTCAAAGGAATTGGTAGTTAATAGACTTTCACTAGAGTTATTCTAGTTGATCATTTGTAATTACTTTACCTTAAGTTAGTGGTGCGGTAAAATATAGTAGCTAATTCATGGTTTATGAACCATCTCAACTAATCATTTGTACCATAACAAAATCTAAATAGAAGTAACTCATAAACAACTATTCTTATAAACTGCTTATCGGAGAACAAATTTTACAATTTTTTGGAGGAGTGAAATTTAGTAATAGGTGTCTAACACCTTAGCAAATTTTAAATGTTTTGAGCCATCAATTTCAATTTTTGGAAACAGTTTAATATAATCAGTAGACATGTGTATATAGTTTTCATATACAACCATTACTTAGAATGTTGAAAAATAGTGGAAACATCCTGAAAAACAACAGAAGCTCAGCTAAATAAATTCTGATATATTTTTAAAATAAGAAGCCAGCATACTCATGTTACAGAAGAACATTTAAGTCCATGGGGAATGTTCAAAATATATTAAAAGAAAAAATCATGTTACAAAACTATATATATGGTATTATCCAAATTTTATTCAAAAATATAAATTAATAAAATCATGATTATGTAACAATGAGTACTTTCCTTTTCTTTAAACTTATCTATTTTTCCAAATTATACACTATGACTTTACATTATTATAATGAGATACTAATAATGCTCTATAGTATATTATTGAATGAAAAAAGCATATGAATGGTATGATATTCTTATTAAATTATACTTAGAGGTATGTATAGTAAGCACAAAGAGGTAAACAAAAACTGCTATTAAGTTTTAGAATGTTGATAGGGTACAAATGCAGAGATAGTTTTCATTTTGCGCCCTTTAATACAACACACTTAAAAATGAGCATGTATTAATTTCTAATTTTTTAAAACTTCATTCAGCCTGTTATTGAACATACAAACACTTGTACAGGCACACACACAAGGGATGCTTGAACTTGGTGGTCTGGAATATCCCAGTTCTCTGACTGAATAGAACAGGAAAGTAGTTACATAGTTTAAAATATTTTCAAGGTGGAGTAGAAGACTGAAGTCCCGGCCAATTTCTGTAGTTATTCTTAGCTCTGGGGTTATTCTCAAGAATCTTCCCATTTAATCCCAAAAAGAAAATGCACTTCCTTACACCACATTTCCCAGGCTTTGGTCCAATATTCAAGCCTCAAAAACAAAAATTACTTGAGGAAAAAACAAGACTCTGTCTTAAGAATCCAGGTCACAAAGTGTGAGAGAAATGACTTCACAGACAGAACAAGGTAAAACTTGGGGTTCTAACTTGCTTTCTCTACCTGTGCTTCTGGCTTGGCCAACTTTGAATCTCAATTTCATTCATCTCTACACAAGGCATCCTTTCTGTCTCCAGTCTTAGGGAAACAAAGATTATTTTGGGGATATGTGAATAACTGTATAATCAAATGATTTAGCTTAAAACAACATGTATTTCCTTTTGATAATAATACATAGTACATTTTAATTGTTAGAATGTACAATGCCAAATCATTTTCAGAGGAAAGAAGTATTATATCATATTGTCCCCTTTCCTTAATGCTCAAATGTACATAATGTTTCCTTTTTCATTTGGTTTTATATTCCATGGTAGCTCTTTTCAAAATGCAATATGATCCATAGCTATTTATGGTTCTACAACTTTCATAATGTATCCCAATAAAACTATTATAGCAGGGAAAGGGAATTAACAAGGATAAAAGTAATTGAATCATAATGCACAGTCTATAAAGTTAAAGATGTTTTTAGTCATTAATATAGCGATGACTTAAAGGAATTTAATTTTCAGAAGTTCTGAGTAGGCTAAGGTCTAGGTAAAACAATCTCTCTTACGGCATTGAATTTCCATCATAATATTGGTGATTATAAAAATAAATGTATTAAAATATAAAATCTAATGCTCTTGGTACAATTTACAATTACGTTGTCCAATTTACAATGTCAACATTGTAAATTGGCATGATTCATATATATTCAAAGTCATGAAAATGTTCATACTCTGACCCAGCAATTTATCCTGAAGAACTAATTCAAAATGGGAGAAAAAAAGAGTATACATTATAGTATTACATAAAATGGTGGAAAACTGGAACCAATATAAACATCCAAAAAATAGAGGCACTGTTAAAACTATGGTGTAACAATCCCATTTTGTGCATATTTTGTACCTTCTAGAAACAGTTATAAATATTAATAACGTTGGAAAATGAATATGATCTATCTCTATATTTTACCTTCTAACACAGTTTGCCAGTTGACTCAATAAATCGCACAATATGAAATTTTAAAAGGCAGAATACAAAATAAACTGTTTGTCATGATGCAGTGATATAAACCACCTATGAATTTGGGTAAAGATGGAAAAGTTCGAAAGAAGCATAACTAAAATGACAGTTAGTTGGTAGGAGTTTAGGTGACATATTTTTCTTTCACAAAGCTCCTTAATAATTTATTTTTATTTTTGTAATTGTAAAAGCAAACTGGAGAGAAAGAAATATACACAGCTATTTTAAACTTTATACGGTCAGGACAACAAACATGTTTAAAAAAAAAAAAAAAAGATCTGAGGGCTTAGCACATAACCTTGACCCTGAGAATTTTATTCTCCACAATTTTCAGGCCAAAGCTTTCTGTGAGGTGATACAATATCAAAGATCACATCCCATAAAACAGTACTGGTTTCACTCTGCCTTTTTCTTATCTGCATTTAGCTAGTGTTTAACCCATTTCCTCTACTAAAGTTAGGTCATTCTGGGAGGGAAGAGCTTGTGATTGACTGGGTTAAGTGATTTCACTGAGGCATCTAATGTCTAGTTTGAATATTATTTTCTCTAAGCCTTACTGAATTGTTGTTAGAGAGGTGACACATGATAAGAAACACCTAGGCCAGTTTTAGCTGTTCCTCCCATTCCTTAACCTAATGTTTGCTAGATATTTCCCAAAGAAAACCAGACAAGCAAATGATTCAAAATTCCATGTTCCTATAAGACTGTGGACCTCTTTGTTTCACAGCCTGGAATGGTAAATGAAGCTAAAAGGAGGTGAGAATTCTGTGATGATCAACGTTGCTTCCATTCTTATATGCAATTGTTTCTGTGAGTGAGAAACTCACTGCTCAAGTTTTAAGGAACCAAGATTGCATTGCAGAAGCAGTTACACTGGAGTTGGGATCTCTGCTTTCAAAAGAGGTGTCCCTTTTATAAGGCACATGTTATCCCTGGTGACAAATTATTGTGTGCTTTATTTGAGGTCCCGAAATGAGAACTAGGATCAAATCCAAAACAACTTCTTTCAGCTTAGGACCTCAGCCAAAAAAAACTGAAGAAAATAAACGCTCTAGAATGGTGTTTTTCTTCTTTCTTATTTTTCAAACCCTTACAAAAATACAACCACACTCTAAAACTAAAAGCCTACCTCTAGAGGAATTCATTAAAACATCAAAACATTAAGGCATATACTATTTTATGTTTCTTCTTATCTTTTCAGTGACATTGGGTAACAGATAGAATATATTGAAGGTGTCAATGATGGTTTAATACAACTCCCAATTTATCCACCAAGGAGCAAAGAAATAATTTTGCTGAGAAGGACTGTGGAACAAGAGGGACTCAGCTTAATTTTGAATAAAAACTGAGATTTATTTTTGATATCAAGCCAAAACAAACATTTGTTGGAAAATATGGAATGATGTCCTACCCTTGCTGAATTATTTGTGCAATGTACTAAGCAAATTAATACTGGGTTATCAGCCCCAAAATGCAAAGAAAAGCAGAAAATATTTTATTCATATTTACTATATATTTACTATATATTTCCTGATATTAACAGCAGTAAAAATTTCTGTGATTTTTTTTTGGTACCTAAAAAGTTGTAAAATTTCGCACCTTTCAAAAACTGGTTAATGATACGTAAAAAAAATAATAGCAGAATTGTAGGTTGTTTTAGTTTGCTAAATTCTCCTGGGAACGATACCAGAAATGGGTTGGTTTTTACAATGGGCATTTGTTAGATTAAAAGTTTATAGTTCTGAGGCTGTGAAAATGTCCAGATCAACGCATCGTCAGAGATGCTGTCTCACCAAAGGTCTGCTGCTGGCAGTTCCTGGACTCCTGCCATGTGGTAAGACACAATGGTGGCTCCACCGGTCTCTGCCTTCTCCAGGCTCACTTTCTCCCCAGGCTCAGCTGTGGGCCAACAGGCATATGGCTCGTTATTCCCCTCTCCTCTGGGCCTCGTCTCTTTCAGTGTCTCTGTGCTCCACTGATTCCAGCTTCCGGCCTCCAGGACCTCTCTCTCAGGCTCTCAGTGTTTGTCTGTTTCTGCAGCATTTTTCTGTGTCAGCTGCTTTTAGTCCTCCATTTCTAAAGGACTCCAGTAAGAGGATTAAGACCCACCATATGTCTACACAATCTAATCAAAGGCCCTTAACAGAAGCAATTTTACAAGAATTCCCACCTACAAGAGGTTTACATGCTACAGAAATGGATTAGCTGTAAGGCAGGGATTCTTAACCATTTTGTTCCACGGACCCCTTTGCCAGTCAGGTGAAAACCACAGACCCCTTACTAAGTCCACACTATACTGTGTATTATTTAATAAATATATCATGGCCGCACCCACATGTCCCCACAAGAATAATGTTTTTTTTTGAATTTTAATTCAAGCTTATGGACTCCTTGTTAAGAACCCCTGTTCTAAGGACTTGATCATTTCTGGGACCCACAAAAAGCTTCAAACTGTCACATAGGCATACATAGCTCAAAAAATATATTTCTCCTCAGGATCTGGTGTGCTAAAAAATTACAAATGATGGGCAAGAATGCTAATACCTTTATATTCCACCATTGTCATTCCTTTAATTATCTATATCTATAATAACCCAAAGAAAGTATTTCTTGATGAAGCCATACCCAAGTATCAGTTAGGAATATATTGAGCTACAAAGAAGAGAAAAATCCTAATTCATCTGAACAAGTAAGAAATATAGTTTTCTCCTGCAGAAACAAGTCTGGGAATAGACATTCCAAGGCTGATACAGGGGCTCAGCAATGTCATCAGGAATCCAGGTTCTTCCCCCCTTTCCACTCAGTCATTTTTAGCTTCTAGTTCTTTATTCTATCTTGCCACCTTCTCACCAAATGAAAGGCCTCCAGTCTTAAAGTATAAATTGTAGACTAGAGGAAAATATAAAGGAATGATAGAGGACCTTTCTGTTAGCAAGGCTTTGCCTTTCTATTACAGAAGGACATGGTCTTCGGTGACTTCCTTCTAGATTTCATTGGCCAGAAATATGTCGCATGGCTGTCCCTAGGTATGCAGAATCCTCAGGAATTTATTTATTTGTTTTTAAGATGGTCCATTGCCACTTGTAACCTGTACAAACCTTCACTGTTTTCATAAGGAGGAAGCATGGGCAACAGGAGAGTCTGCCATACTCCATATCAACCCCAGTGATTCAGTCTCTATTTTTATTATATAGTTTACCAATAATAAGGCCAAAATAAAACACAAAATGAAATAAACATGGAGAACATGTTTTTTTTCCCCTCATTTATCATATCTTCTTCTCAGAACCACTCAAAAGCAGTAAAATGAGTGAAGGGCAAAAAAAGAAGAGTAAGAAAAAATTAGAATGAATGTTAGCAACTTAAAATTCTAAGCAAGTACAGAGTTCTTTCAATAAGGTTACATTGTCTCAAACTCTGCCCAATTTAGAGTCACCCATTTTTGCAACAACTGCATGGCATTCCACTGCATTATTCTTAATTCCCTTGCCCACTTGAACTGCATTAAAATGTCATAACTTCTTAGACATATTCTAGTAGCTGCTATATACAGTTATCATTCTGCAACCTATAGTCTAAAGGCCACCAGTTCCTTTGACCTGCTATAAAAAGTAAATAGGGAAATAGGATCACCAAGATTAAGAGAGAGAGTATTTTTCAAAATAAACCAGTCCACTAAGAATTTAGAAAAATAAAAGTATTTTAAAATGAGCAAAGACAAGCTAAATGGAAAGTAAACCTTTATTATTCGAATAATCATTCATTATTCAAATAATCTAATGCAATTTCTAAAGAAACAAAAATTTTCAGAAAAGAGCAAATTTATTTTTTTTCTTTCAGAGACAACAAGAATATGGGATAATTGATACTCCTTCATATATTTGAGAGGTTACAGTGTAAAACAGAAATAAACTTATTTTATTTGACCAAGAGGAGAAGGACTCATGGTTGATAAATATAGGAAAGTAGATTCTGGTTTAATTAGGTAAAAACAGTGTTTTGGTGGGTTTGACAGTTTGAGATTATTTATGAATCCCAAAAAGAGAAAGAGTATGTTTATAAACTAATCTAGTAATCTGATACCCTTTGATTATATTAAATTCAAAGGCTTTAAGTTTACTTGATAAAATCAGTTTAGGGCTTTTAATTCGACCGCATCAGTAAGGTATGACTCAGGTTGAGTCCCTACCCCTTGGTGGGCTGATATAAATGGCCACTCACTCAAGAAGATACACAAGAAGAGAGAGAGCTCTGTCATTTTTGATCCTGGGGCCCCAGGGAGAGATGAGCCATTCGCCTGATAGTTCACAGCTGACATTGTGAAAAGACCAGAGCAGACGAGCAGCTGAGAAAACCCAGAAAGAAACAGGCCCTGTGCCAGAGGCTGATATAGGAAGCATTGAGAGACAAGACTCCAGGAAGGAGCTGGGCCCATGGAGTCTTAAGAGGATGAGGAAGCCCAGGAAGGAGATATGAGGCAGGGATCAGCTTGCTTCAACATGTGGCAACTGACTTTGGTGAGATAGCTACCTTGAGTTGGACTCTTTAGGGCCTTGTAACTGTAAGCTTTTACCCCAAATAAATAACCTTTATAAAAGCCAACAGATTTCTGGTACTTTGCATCAGCACCTCTTTCGCAGATGAACACAGTGGATTTTATTGGAAATAGGATAAGTGTCCTAAAGAGGTAATGAGTACACAAACATAGGAGCAGCTTGAAATTAGAATGAAATAGAAATTGTCTTAAATGTTGGGATTTAATGGAACTACTAGATTACCTGATGCTTTCATTCTCAGTTCAATGTACTACCCATGCCCTAGCACACTGTTTGCTTACTGATGCTGTCTCAGAGGCCCATGCACCTCAGCTCTCATGAATTGAGATTCAAGCTTGCCAAGCATCAGAGGTATTGGTCTAAACTATGTATTTCAGTTGTACTTGTAATTGTAATTATACCATTTAATTAAATATTAGATAAATTGATGAAATGAGTGTGACAAAAAGAATTCTCATTTCTATGAAACACAAGTGAATGCTCTTTTAAGACTTGATATTAGTAAGTCACTAAAAGCACTGCTGTCAAATTGATGTGGGTGGGCAAACCCTAAAATTTGGAGAGAAAATCATAAAAAAAAAACAACCAAAAAAAAAATTTGCACTCAAATTGCTTTTCAAGTGTTTCTTTTGTAAAATGTCACCTCTACTTTAAAGAAACTGAAAAGGGAATTAAATAGTGTATTATAGGACTGGTTTATGCAAGCATGATAACTCAGAACTCTAAGTGGTGTAATCAAATTCCAAGAAAAGGCATGGCACTATAACCAAAGATTAGCAAAGGGTTGTCATTTATGTTAGACATAAAACAATTTTCTTATAATTTCCTCTGCTTTTCAACTTCTTTACTTAACTGAATAAAAACTGCTCCCAATTTGATCAGATAACAGAGTATCTAAAGAACTATAAATCTCTTTGGGTAGCCTAGCCCCCAATGTTTTTGGTCATTTCAAAATTAGAGAAAATTTGCAACACAAGAACAATAAACTCCCCTACAGGGAGTCAATTGTCAATTGTTGACATTTTGCCACTTTGGCTTTCCCAATCTGTCTTTCACTCTATACTATTATTTTTATTTATTTGCTTTTATTTATTTTTGGTGAATCATTTGAACATAAATTGAAGACATTGTGAACTTTTACTCCTATCAAATTCAGAAAATTTAGCATTGATTCCATACTATTATCAAGTCTACAGTTCACAATTAAATTTAGGAAAGCACTGTCAAATTCAACTAAAATCTATTTAAATAGGGTACAGTAGTGGGGTGACTCATAAATCAGAAATTAGGAAATAATACCTGCCTCCTCAGAGTTAAACTTTGAAATAAACACATAAGAGATTGTTAACAGACGCAGGTAATGTCACCTAAAAAAGATGAATATCTAGGAGGAAAGGAAGGTTGGACTGTAACCTTATCAAAACCACAAATAAGTCCTAGAGTATAAATGCATCACTCAGAAATGAGGGAGTAGAAGCTGCTCAGTCATAGGAGAACAAAAGAGAGTGAGGCAAAAGAACCTGCTGGAAGCATCATCTAAGCACTGTCTAATTAGGAGGTGTTCTAGCAGTAAGGATCTGATTTCCCTGAGATTTACATTGTTATTTTATAGAAGGAAGGGTTAAACTAAATCAGTAAATATTTGGGTCAAAAAAAAAAAAAAAAAAACAACCCTTGTTTTTAATTTGATGCACATCAAATGACCTTCCGATAAATTTTCTGTTAAACAAACAGAAACAAAAAACAACAGAAACAATCTCCATCCTGTTGCCAGATTAATATCCCTAAGAGACTTCAACATGTTTCATTATTGTTATTTTTAAAATATTACTTCCTTGCTCAAAAATCCTCATAGCTCCCCATTGTTTAAAGAATATTGCCAAATTTTTGAGCCAGGGATTTCAGATTGTTCATAATTTAGTCTCATTCTACATTTCTGTCCAAGACTTTTGACTCGTGACCTAGAGTATTTTTTGTTTGATTAAATAAGGCCACTTCTGGTTTGCCCAAACATCTTTTCTTTTCCTCTTAAGTGCTGATGGACAACCCTTCTAATCTCTACTTGTGAAATTTGCTTCTACTTAATATTAATTAATAGGGCCATGTCAAAACATGCTGGAGCCTGAAGCAAAAGGAAAAGTCAGCAGTACTGACCCCACCTTTACTTTAAATTTTCATATATTGCATATCATAAAGTTTTGGGGATTAGTTTTTATTTTTTTAAATCTTGCATTACACTATTATTTATCTTGATTACTGAGTTTTTTGGTGCTCCCTTAGGTTTTGCTCTTTCATGAAACTTCCTGATTTCCATGACTAAAAGTAAACTTTCTTTGTACTTTGTTTTTCTCTTTTATAACACTCAACACATCCTATTTTTTCTACCACTTTTGTTGTGTGCATATGGCATTGTTACTACTAATTTCTAAGCTCATTGAGGACAGGAACTCAGTGCTGTCTTTGTTTTCCCTTCCTCAGCTAGCAATTGTACAAAGGTAAAGATAGGCAGTGGTCACAAGGGACAGAATCAAGAAGCAAAACATTTTAGAGGTAAAGTGGCACTTCACTGCGTTTTCTTCTAATTATTTGTTATTAATCTTAGGAAAATTCTTATAAGGGATTCTTTGGAAATGTGAAGAGTCGCAGACTGTGAATTAGCCATTCCTTCACTCAAGAAATACTCACTGGGCATTTCTTACCATGTGCTGTCCTGGGCTGAGAGGTTCTGGTAATGAATGGATCAGACACAGTCCCTGAACTCATGGATTGTAGAGTCTAAGGGAAGAACATTTGAGAATTAAAAGGTATTCTGCATCGTGATGAGTCATATAAGAGGCACTACAGGGTGGTAAGGAGGTCTCTGGGGAATCCTCTAATCCTTGGCCTGGAGGAGAGGGCGAGTCTCACCAAAGTTACTCAAGAAAGGTAATACCTGGGACCAGACCAGTAAGTCCTCATTATTCGCTCCACTGTGATGTCCTCATATACTATGTCCTTTGTATTAGTTAGCCAAAGGGGTGCTGATGCAAAATACCAGAAATGGGTTGGTTTTTATAAAGGATATTTATTTGGGGTAGAAGCTTACAGTTACCAGGCCATAAAGCATAAGTTACTTCCTACTAAAGTTTATTGCCACGTGTTGGAGCAAGATGGCTGCTGACATCTGTAAGGATTCAGGCTGCCTCGGTTCCTCTCTTCCCGGGGCTTGCCTCTCTCTGGGCCCAGCTCCTCTATCTCCACAAGGCTAGCTGTAGACTATTAGGATGGCTTGTTTCTCTTCCCGGGGACTTCTCTCTTTCCTCACAACCAAGCTTCTCTGTATGCTTACTTCCTGGGGCTCCAGCTCAAGACTCTGCATCAGAACTGTACCTCAAAACTTCAACTAACTCCTCTGCTCTGCCATGTAGCTTTATCTCTGAGTACCCGCCCACCTAGGGGCTGGGACTCAACATACTACTGACATGGCCCAATCAAAGCCCTAATCATAATTTAATCACACCTAGAGGAACAGACCAGTTTACAAGCATAATGCCATATTTATTTTTGGAATTCATAAATAATGCCAAACTCCTACACCCTTATTGGAGAATATTCAAGTAGTTGATTATCAAGTATGAAATGAATTTCTTTTACAAATTAAGAAGAAAGGGAAGGAAGGAGGGAAAGACAGGAGGGAGGGAGGGAAGGAGGGAAAGAGATAGAGAGAATATATCACATATAAAAAGAGATAGCCTCCCATGTTCCAGATATCTCAAGCCAATAAGCCCCACCCCAAGCCATAGAATCCTAATAAATGTACTTGTACTTTGGCTTTAACAAGAAAAATTTCAAATGAAATTCTCCTACAATATTATATTTAAGCATATCCAGGGAGAAGCAGTCAAGCAACTGACAAACCCTCAGTGGAAAACTGCTTTTGCTGAGGGGAAGAAGCCAAAAGGAAGGTCTAAAGAGAAACTGAATTTTTCAAATTGAAAACCCCAATGATATTTGGAGATGATATATTTTGTTAGTTTGGTAAAGATTTGATTTTTTTAAAAAAAAGGTCTCTCCCTTAGGAATTCTTTTTTTTAATAACCATGGCACATCAAGGGCTTTATCAAAAATGCTTTCTTGTCTTCCATAGTGGAAGAAGTCAAGCCACATGCACCCTCCCCCTGCCATCTCTGGTGAATGGAGCAAGTCATTAAAGAGGAATTTGAATTGAGGAGCTTTTCATGGGATTTTCTGTCAAGGCTTATAAATAGACAGCCAATGAATGGGCCCTTACTTACAAACACAGCCTTGTTGCATGTGGGCTGAGCAAACAGACACCACTGTGGGGACAGGTGGAAAAGAAATATGAATAGACAGTGCAGTTCGTTGCTGTGGAGAATCTCATTACCCATGTACTTTGTGCAAGGCCTCTGTGTCTGGGAGAGTAGCCACCCTTCCAGAAATGCTAGTTCTTTCCCATGTGCATCTTTAAAGATCAGCAACAATAGGATGCACAATTTGAAATTCTTCAGAGTGGAAATGTCTTTTTACCCTCTTCTTCCCTTTATTTAAAACACAATCCCATTTTAGCAGTTCATCCACTATGCCATTTCTCATGGGAACTAAAAAGGTGCTTAGGATTTCCTTATGGAGAGAACTGCCGGGAAGGTTTTAGTATGCCTGAGGTGCTACAGTAAGAATGGGCATGCCTAAAAGAGTCCTGCCTCCACAGTCCACACACAGACCCACTTGTTTTGAGAAGGATTTTGTGATTCTTAGGACTAATGGGGTTACCAACATGAGTGCTCAGTTACCACTCCCAGGAGTTAAGCAAATAGGCATGTAGGCACTGCTCACAGCCTTGACCCTGAATAACCAGCATTAATAAAGAACAGGCCCAGAAGAGGGAAGTAAAGCTGTCACCCTGTCCCTCTTTCACCAAAAGCTGCTTGTCGATTTCATACAAATAAGCTTCAAGTGACAGAAGTCACTGCCACAGGCCAAAACTCTGAGAAAGTGCTTTTTTTCTCTCTGGAGATATAAAGATATTTGGGGAACTTAAATACCTAGGGATGGATTTTTAGCAACAACATGGATACTAACAGAAACAAGGGATGAACCTTTCATTTTTTTTGCTAAACTTCCTAAGCAATACAGAGCAAACAGTACAATATAATATCATGTAGCAGGAGTTCCGGACTGAGTGCATGCTGTGTCCACTGATGAGGTGGCTATGATATGAATGTCTAACAGGTATGTGTGGGGGGGGGCAGCCTACCTGCATTAAAGACTGGAGAATGTCCTTATAAAACAAAACAAAACAAAGTAAAGCACATTCTAATGGAAGCAGAACCAGGCACATCAAGCTTGGGCCAATATTAAAATCATAGATATTCAGAGGGAAAGAGATACTCTGACCATGTGATGATTTCTCAGATTTATTTCCCAACCCAACTCTTCTATGTATTCAGACTTGAGTCCTCTGAAGGATAAATGGTCATTAAAATAAAATTTAAAAAAATCAACAACAAAAAAATTGAAGAAAAAAAAAAATCAGTTTCACTGAAAACACCCAGGCAACCAAAAACAGTGTAGGGAACCCTCAGAAATTTTAGAGCTATGACATCCCTAACTTTATGACAAACACCTCTTCTCCCAAGCCTTAGCTGCTACCGGACTCAGCTCAGCCGATGGGTGACAGTAATGCATGGCAGACAAGGTAGGCCCACAGAAGTGGGGCACTAAGAGTGTGCAGTGACAAGGCACCACGTTAGAAGTAGGGTTAGTGTCCCCTGAAGCCACCGTAGCTGCATAGCCCAGCGGACTGGAGTGAGGGTTGTTGTCTGCTGAGGGGAAGGGTTCTTTCACCAAAGGCAGTGGCAATGGCCAAACACAAAAGAAACCTGGAAGGAGAGAAGGCAATAGCAAATGCTCTGTGGTTGCTGACTGATTTCCTTTAGAGAACACAGGAAATACTCCCTGAGTACTTGCAGCATTCTCTAGCTGGCCTTTTGGGAGTCGGAATCAGAGAAACATGGGTTACACATAGAATATTTCCATTTTACATCTATTACCACAAGATTAATTAAAACTCTTGTGTACCCAGCACCTTCCATCCCACACTCCAGTTCTCGAATCTGAATTGAGGTGTGATGCAATATGACAGGGTTTCTGTGGCAACACCATTGAAATATACAGAAATTATAAATAAAGACCAATATGTTAACTCTCTATCATAATTCAACTTCCCACAGCAGTTGCTAAAAAATCTGTACACATTTCCCAGCCCCAATTTCCCTCTGTCCTCCCTCCATTTTAGCAGATGAATGCCCCTAGGAAAAGACAGGCCTAGCAAGTTCAGCCATTTGTCTCTTTGGCCATGATACCACAAACTTTTTGTCAACTTGTTCCTCCCATCTTAAACTATGCTTTTGATGGGTTACGTTCCTGCCTGCCTTTAAACCTCACTCTTTCCGATATTTTGTTTCTACAGCATCTTCCATCCCTCCATCTCAATGAGTTCTTTCCTTCTTTTCCTTCAAAGGGGAAGATTAGGGTTTTTGAGGACCACAGTCTTCATTTGAAACACTAGTATCAGCAAAAATTCTAATGCAAGTTTGAGCTGAATTACTAGAGACACGGAGCCTAGAATAATGTAGAAGACTTTGGCTCTACTTTGCCTCTGCTAGGTTGAAAGTCTTATCTGAAACACTGTTTTCACATGTTAAAGAGACTACATCAACATAGCAAGTGCCTTAAGGAGAAGAATTCTGATTGTTGTATCACCCACTTGTCTGGTTCAGTGTTCATCCATCATACATACTAAATAAATGTTTCAGACTCTCAACCTTTCCTTTTTGTGAGTGCAGTTAAAAGGCTGAATTTAGGAGTTAGACTGCTTGGGTTCAAATTCCACCTCTTCCATTTATTTGTTGTCCGGATCAAATGTCTCAAGTTCTGAGCAAGTTATCTGGTTCAGTTTCTTCAACCATAAAAAAAGCATATTATAACACATACTTCTTAGGGCAGGGGTTCTTAACCTTTTATGTTCCACAGAGCATTTTGCCAGTCAGGTGAAAATCACAGACCCCTTACTAAGTCCACACTATACTGTGTATTATTTAATAAATATATCATACCCACACCAAGAATAATGTTTTTTTGAATTTCAATTGAAGCTCACGGACCCTTTGTTAAGAACCCCTGTCCTAGGGTTAATGTGAAAATCAAATGAGTTAATTCATTTAAGTGCTTAGAAGAATGCTTGGCTTTTAACAAATGAACAATAACTGTTAGGCTAAAAATGAGAACTTTTTACTAAAGCAGTCACAGCAATCAGTCTAGAAAATTGAGTAAGAACTAGAAGAAAGCCATGATACAAATAACAAAATAAACAAAACTGCATACAATACATTGTGTTTATGCTTTTAAATATATTGGCATGGCCCTAAAATAGTTCCCATTTTAAGATACAAATAAAATTTGAAATATAATTCAGTATACTAGCTAAGCAATTTTGACCCTGCCTTGTAAAACCTTTAGTACACTGGTTCCAATATATTTTTGACTTTGTAGATAGGTTGTAGATAAATTCAAATGACAGTATAATATTGTAACACGCCTACTCTCTAAGAGCATTATTTCTAACAGTAGCCCAGTGGCTAGGCATTTCATTCACCTCCCTTTCACTCTGTGCCAGGCTTCCAAGAGTGGGACCAAGCAAAGCAGCTCAGTCCTGGAGATTCCTTGAGAAAGTAATGCTTAAAAGAAAAGCAAGTAGCTTTCTCCAGATCAACATTTGAAGCTTCTAAAAGACATTAGGTAACAAAGCTATTCCACACCTTGGAAACCCATTTTTTTATATTCACTTTGGACAGTGATTCTGAAGACTCATGGAAGGATGATCAATTAAGGAATCAGTTCCCTCTGCTTACAAAGCCTACCTATAGTAGCCTGCTTAGTTTGCACTTTACACAATTTCTTTTTGATGGGTGGCGCACTCTTTGTAGGAACCAAAGGAAGGTAGGGGCCATCCAGGCTTCCCCATCATTTTATTAAAACAAATGATAACAGATTACCAAGAAAAAAAAAAGTAAAAAACTATTTTCTGGTCTTTTGGTAGTTAGTGTAAGTACTTTGGTTAGATCACATGAGCTTTTTTATATGAAGATAGATCTGCCTTCATTTACTGCATTTTTAAATTAGGAGATAAAATACATGCTCCAGTTTCTTTTTAAGCATTATTAATAACTCATGCTTGAAGTTAGCTTCTTTTGCAGCCACTTAACTGGAGAATATATTTTGGCCTTTAAGCATTAAATTATCTGTCTAAACTCAGAGAAATTCTTTGTAGACACAGTGATCTTAATTCTTTCTCACTATTTTACCAACTAGAACAAATCATTTACTAAGCAATCTTAGTAACAGCAAACATGGAACATGTAAGATAAAGCTATGATGCTTATCTTAGGCTTTTCAGTTTTCTATTTCTCTGCCATAGATCTATCATGGATCACACATTTTCTCCATTCTCCTATATTTCCCTGTTTTTCAATAGAAGTATGGATTTCTATTTCTTAACTGCAGCATTAGTCTGTGGACATTATTCACATCATCATTATTGTCTCAAGAGGAAACTGGAATTAGAAGACAGGTGTTTATTGCAGCAGAAGCAACTCAAAGACTTACACACTTTATAGTTTAATTGAAGCTTAAATGCTTTCTGATGAATTGACCCCCAAGTGTTTCTATCAATAGGAAGCAGACCTGTTGTTTCTTCTTTTTTGACTAAATGGATGCCAAAAACCAAAATCCAAGAATTACACAAAGTCTGGCCATGTTTCTTTATGGAGTTGTCTATTTTTCCTACACCCCCTACCTACATAAATTTCTATTTTATAATCCCTTATGTGGCCCAATATATCTCTAAGCGCTTCCAAACTCCAATATTTACCTTGTTTGGGAAGAGCCAACTTTCCCTTCTGCTGAGATTTTCAAAAACCTCTTCCAATGGGACAGTCTAAGAATCAGTGCAGTTAAGCCAACTGTATGAGCTCTACCAATATAATGCTTTTATCAGTATAGTGGGCAGTGCTATACAGGTCACACCAATACAGAGTAATATTTAGGAATTCAGGTTACAGAACAACCTGCCTTTAAATCCCAGATACCTACTTACTCACTCTGTGATCTTGAACAATTTGCTTATTATCAATGTGCCTCCGGGTCTCTATGTGAGGACTTGCTGAGTTAATTACATATGAATTGATGAAAACATGTCCAGCTTATAGTGAGTTTAGTTCATTAAATGTCAGCTACTATCACTATAATCAAGTGGATTTTATGTAGTAAAATACAATTCAGGTTCCACTACAGTACAAAGAAATGACAGAAACATACACCAATGGAAATAAAAAATAGAATAGAAAATTGCTTCATAACCTCAACAGTCCATGCTGGGCTAGACAGTGGGCTCTCAAGTTATGAGAGAAGGGAAGTAGCTGACTTCCTTAGGGATAGTAGCCTTGAGCCCACCTTTGTATTTCTCAAAGAAAGAAATTAGATTTTTTGGCTTTATTAACAGCGGGGAACATTTCATTGATCAGAGTCCATGTCAAACATCTCAAATTATCTGACCTTCTTTATGCCAAGCCCATTTTGGGGCCATTTTTCTGTGACCCTGAACCAATAAATTATGATAAAGGCAGCAATTAGCTTTATCTACCTTCCTTAGCTTATTGAGCTTTAGCAGCTAAAGCAAGGGAATACCTTGGGGACTTTGGCTGAGCATATTTTAAGCGTCACAGATACACAGACCTCTCATCTTTCAGTTCATCCAGTTAGTAGTAGACCAATTCCATGTTTGATTAAATTTAGAAGCTCAGTAATGTATTCAAGGACGCAGGCATTTCCATCTTTCTAATTTGTCCACCTTGGCATATCAATGCTGTGTCCTCATAGCTGTAGTGATCACAAAGAGAACCAAAAATGTCCAGAATGTTTTCAATGTGTTAATTTTAATTAATGAAAAAAATAGCTACCAAAAGCTCCCCTCTAGACAACTTGTGTCACTTTGACTAGAATTGGATTACAAAACTAGCGAGAGAATTAAACCACTAAGTTTGGTTTACCCTCTTGGGCTGGGAAGGGACGCCACCCAAAGCGCACTAGAGGATGAACACCTGAACCAAATCAGGACTATGCCAGCAAGAAAGATGTGCTGTTTGTTGAGTGCTTTTAGGTGTGTTTTGTCTGCCAATACCAAGATAGTGCATACTCAAAGAACTGTTCAGAGATAGAGATAGGGCTCATGGAAATACTGCTTAGGACACAAGTATAAAGCATTATTACTTGGTCCCATTTATTTAATTTATTTTACTACTTCTATGAAAAGGTGGGTTTTAATACTCCAATACAATTAAGGAATATAGTCAGTTCCTTAATACAGTTAAAGAATGTACTCAGTATTCAAATATAGGATTATTTTTGGGTAGATTGACTTACAGAGGCACTAATATCTTGAGACACATTGTGTGTATCCTACTTTGAAGACCAAGGGCCTTGAGATGTGGTTGAGAGTTTGGAAGGGGTTGGGAAACAGAGGAGGAAATGTTTAAAACACACAATAAAGAGAAAAATAAGTATGGGGGTAATGCTGAATTTATATTATCAATCCTAAATCCAGATTTCTAAAAATCCCCTTTGAATATCTAAAGTTTAGTTTCATTGTATATAGATTTCAGTTAAATACAGCCCATGAGGAAATCAAAACATAATGATTATAAAAATGTACGGTATTTTTGAGCACTTACTATATGCTAGTTGCTTATATATATATACATATATGTTCATGTATATATGATCTCTAAAGATTATAATTATACCTCAAGGTTAGGATTATAATATCAATTTTACAGACATGGAGAGGTTAAGTGTATAACGATGATTCTCTTTGGTATTGTTATAAAGAAACTCAAGGCTGCAATTAAGCTTGAGAGACTCTCTTCAGGTATTTGTATAAAAGCTATGATAAATAAAAGAGAAGACCCCATCTGTAGTACAAAACTAGCTAATTAGGAATTTTCATTTTCCTGGAAAACTCATCTCAAAAGCATTTTGAAAATACTTGGCACATATGCCCTGAATGTCACCTGTGTCAACAGTTTGTCAACACTTGAGTTATCTTGAGGAAGTCATTTAGCCAATGGAATCTCAATTTCAACACCTGTAAAATAAGATTATAGTTGCTCCACATATCATTTTTGTGGAAGGTGAAATAAGAATTTCTAATAGGGAAAGAATAATCTCTGGAGTCAAAAAGTCTTGCCTTCAGTACTTCAGAGGTAAAAGAATTGTACATTGGGATTATCTGTGATCTTGAGCTCCCTGAGTCTGTTTTTGTTTGTTTGTTTGTTTGTTTGTTCATTTAAGTATTTGTGGTTCAGTCTGTGGTTCAAACAAATCTGGACATAAGCGTTCTGATCAGTTGCTCCCACTGTTTCTCATCTGGTATTCATGCCCTTGTACAGACCCCTCTTACACTAAATAAGGCTGATCATTATGACCAACAGGGTAATGAAAAAGTCACTGTGAGTAATTCCAGAGTTTACGTCATAAACGACATCGCAGCTTCCATTTTGTTCACTTGAATCACTTGCTTTGAGGGAAGGTATCCTCCACGTCATGAGGAAAATCAAGTAGCCCTAAGATAAGGCTCTTGTGGAGAGAAACTGAAGTACACTCTCTACCCACACCAACTTGCCAGCCACATGAGCGAGCCACCTTGCAAGCAGGTCCTCCAACCCCAGTCAAACCTTCAGATGAATACAGCCCTGGCCAACATCTTGACTGACACTTTATGAGAAAACACAAGTCATAAATGTCCATCTAAGTTGTCTTGAGTTCCTGATGCACAGAAACCACAAGAGATAATGAATATTTGTTGTCATTTTAAGCCACTAAATTTTGGATTGATTTGTTAATGAGATAACTACCACAGAGAAGCAGTACCTACCATAGAGTCATTACAAGAAATAGAGATAATTTCTCTACACACATTAATACACTGCTTATCACAATGTAAAAGCTAAGCAAATAGGTATATTACGGAGTTCAAATTTCATTGTAAATGCTTTCACAAAGAGCATTAATTTTAATACATTTAATATGAACTATAAATTGTTGAATGCCTATCCAGGAATCATTTCTTGCTTTCCCCTGAAATAGTATCCAGGATTTCATTTCACTTCAGAGCAGTTACTCAGGGACAGTGGACCTAATGTCCAGCTTCAAGGGAATATCTCTGGCAATAATAATTGACTCAGGAATAGAAAAGTGACCCAGGAAAGTCAAGTCTTTCTTGGAACATTGGGGATGGCATGTTCTTTCTCTATAACTGGATGTGATTGCAGAAATATGTATCACAGACTAGGACTAAGAGAAATTCTTCAACCATGAGGGCAGCCAGCTCTATGGATGGCAGAGGAAAGAGAATTTTTATTGGCTAAATTAAGTATACATGAAGCCCACCCTACCTCTGGGCTTTCCAATTATCAGTCAGGGCATTTCCTTTATTGTTCAATGCAATCCTGATTCAAATATTACATTAAAAAGCAGTATATTAGGACAATTTGTATAATTTCTTTATTTTATAAACTATATTTTATATATTATCTACAGCAATCAAAAAGAGTTTATTTTAAGGAATACAAGTCTTACTTTTTGTAAGTTTAAGTCCACAGAACTGTGAATTATAGACCTTACATACTGGTTCATCTTGGAGAAAACCATTAATTTAGCACTTTTATTTCCTACTCCCTTGTTGTCTTATTATAATTATACTTTGCTATATCTCCATCACTGTATCTCTGCCATTTATTGTTATAAGAAAAGTTATTGCTATTAAGAAGAGAAAGCAGAAATTTACTTAAATACTTGAAAGGTAGCAGCTACTGTATATCTGAATTCACTACCACTCTTTTTTTCCCCACTCATTCACTTAAGATCAGATTCTGGAATTTGTCCTTCTCAATATGAAATTAAACCACAAGGCTGGTGCCAAGAAAATTGGCAAGGAACTTCACTGGGTGTGCGGAGAGTCTCAGTCACTGACTCCTGTTGTGTGACCTTGTGGGAAGCCAGTTCTTCCAGACACTCAAAATCATTAACTTCAGAACTGGTATCCTGCAAAGCAGCCAACAGTTCTCTTTTCTCTACACAGGAATCTTGATCTTAGAAGTCAGCTGCCTGCCTTCCTGATAGACAGCTTAGCACAGGGGAAAGAACATAGGTTTTTGTATCAAACTTCCACCTCCACTGTAAATTAGTCTAAATCAGGCAATTCTTGATTCACTTCCAGTTTCTTTGTTAATAGCTATTTGACCTGCAGTAAGTTACTTAACCTTTCCAACTCACTGTTTTCTCACCTGCAAAATGGGGGACAATAATATTTATTTCAAATGGTTTGTGGGAATTAAAAAAAGATCATGTATACTAACTGCTTAGTGTCAAGTCTTTCATATAATAAATAAGAAGTGTTATCCTCTTTTCTATTGCCATAACATTCCCCTAAGGATAACTTTTTTATTCATTTTTATTTATTTTATCAAATAAATAATAAAAATTTATTTTTATTTTTTTCATTTTCTAGGATTTCAATCATAATGTGAGCTTACTAAAAAAAAGTGCAACCAATGTATAAATGGTTGAAGAAGAATTTAAAATACTGCACAACCTCCATCCCCTCTTACTCTTCCACTCACATCCATGTTCCACATCCAAGATAAGCTTCATCAATTGTTCTGTGCATATTCTTCCAGACTTTCTTTCCTATACTTAATCTATTCATTTGTATTATTGTTATTGAGGACCCATCAGTTGTCACGCACAAGGGATATAAGAGGAAATACGATTGAGCAACACAGTAAAGAGTCGTGCTTTTATTGACCTAGGTAAAACATGAAGAACAGGAAGTTACTTTGTTGATTTTTAAGTGGCTAGGATTTTCATAAATTGTCAATTGATA